>VDFB02256132.1:140135834-140223952 GCA_007258455.2 Sequoia sempervirens
GAAATGTGATTTAATCACCAGGTTGTGTGTCAAATTTGTGAGAAAAAGGCTAAAAATTGACTGGTAAGGGCTACAAGGATTAGCCCCTTCAAAAAGCAAATTCATGGAATTGGGTAAGTTGAGGATTGGACACCAAGAAAAATGGCTCAGTTTGGTTGCAAGAAGCATGGAGGCAACATCTTCAAATCCCCTGCAAGTAGTTCTAACAAATTGATCAAGTGGGCATCTAGACTCTTCTAGGTGTAGTGGAAAAGATTATAGTTTCAAGTAGTGTTTGTGAAGGAGACAACAATATTAAAGAGTGTTGAATCCTCTGAGGTTAAAGCACAAGGTGGAGACTCTTGAACAGAGTTATAGCAAGGTTCAGTTGGTGAACCAAATTAGAACAGAGCCTAGAAGATTGTTAGGTTCAAGGTGAAGGCAGGGCAATGTCTTCTTGATGATTAGGTGCAAGCAAACCTTGGAGGTTGACATACACCATTGCTTCAGTCAAGTTTGGATTTTAATTTTATTTGTTTATTGCTTCGTTTAACCTACAAGCAAGGGCATGAAATCTGTGCTTATGTTCCCTAGCACCTCTATTTATTTTAGTTCAATTTTCTTGTTGTGTTTGTGTGGGAGTGGGTTGATCAACCATGAGTTTCTTTTCTTCCTTAAGAGGAGGAACGAAAGGAATCATGGAAGATTGTTCAACCACTTTCTCTTTAACCTTGTAAACTTGTTTTATTCTAGTAGGCGTGATGAGATTTTTTTCATTATCTCTTGGTCTTTTGTAGGAAGTAGGTGAAGGTTTTGTCTTAGGTTGGTCTTGGTTATTTAGAATTTCTTTAGGTTCAATCATGGTTTCGTCAAGGATGGTGGGCTTGGTGGTGGGTGGAGGGATGTTTTAGAGGGATGATTCTACTATTTTCTTTGCCTTGAACTTTTGATAGGATTTTAAAAAGAAGTATTCTCATAGTTTGATAGGTTCCATAGGCTCGGGCCAAAATAAATCTAATAAAAATTTTCCATAAGAAGACAAAGGGTTAAAGCCACTATGGTGCACAGTGAAAATTTCATTATCAAAGGGAAACTTTAAGCATTTAAATACAACCGAATGGATTTCATTCATGGAGAGAAGCCATGCATAGCCTAGCTTCACATGAAATTGGTCTGACTACGGGTTGATGGAGAATGATACATCTCATGTTTTTGGTCCTATTTGCAAAGGAAGAGTGATTGATCCCATCGTAGGGCAACTGAAACCATTATGCATCTTGATCCATGCTTTTGGTTTATCATATATATCTTGATAGAGTTCATGTAGAATTAAGAATTCCTTGGTGATCACATTCTCTCCACAAACGAGATCTATTAATATCCCATTAGTGGGCTTGTCATAAATTCGGCCGGCTATGTAAAGAGGAACATCAAGTGCATGTTTAAGTATATCTCAAGTGAGGAGAAAGCAATCTCAAGAAGCTTTTAGTTTGACCCTTATGAGGTATGACATCTATCACTCCTACCATATCATCCATAGGATCAATATCTATAAGATTGTTTTGGATAGTATCATTGCTGTCATCATCGGTATCAACATTCATCACATCATTATTTTTTGTTTCACTAGCTTTGACGAATGAAATGTTATGATTAGGCATAGGGTTGGTAAAGGTTTGCAAGTTTTGGTTAGGAGGGTTTCCATACTTATTTCCTTGATCACTAACACCTCCAATGGAAAGCTGACCGAAATCAATGAGGTCTTGTAGAAGTTGTTTAAGACGCTTGCAATGTTTCGTATTGTGTCCATTTTGTCTATGATAATGATAGTAAGAATTTCATCTATAGTTTGTAGGTAGTGGTTTATTAGGATCAGGATTTTTAACAGTAGGTAAGGTAATCATCTTCTATTGTAAGAGTTGTGACATTGTATTATGAAGGGTATCGGGCAAGGGGGTGAATTGTCTTTTCGAATCCCCATAGCTAAAGGGTATCACTGCTTTAACAACTACTACTTGGTTATTGACATTCTGAGTTGTTTGTTGAGGGGGATTGAATTGAAGGAAGCCTTTATTCTATTTTCTAAAATTGTTTTGGTTTGCAGACTCAGACTTCTCAGTACGACTAGAAGTGAATTTTGCATCTCGACTACTAACCGAATTTTGATAATCACGAAGGTCAGTACACAAGTGCACGAAGGAGGGTAATTTCATCATGGTAAGCTTGTCTTGTATCTTACTTTGTAGATTTTATATAAACATCTTTTGAAGGTGAGGGTTAGGAAAATTTATGCTGATTTGGGAATAAAGTGATTGATAGTGTGAAATAAAGTCAGTAATATTTTCCTCTTCTTTTTGCTTACATCTCATCAAATCGGCCAAGGTCATTTTTGGAGTCATATGCTCTTGGAAATGGTTGATAAATGCCTCAAAAAGTTCATTGAATGAACAAATTGAGTTGTTTGGTAATGAAGAGAACCATTCCAAGGTAGTATCTTTCAAGGACCTAGGGAAAAGCTTAGCCAAGAGTTTATCATCAAGAATAAAGTCACTACATAAGGCTGTATAAGTGGAAACATGGTTAGAAGGATCCCATTTCCCACCATATTTCTCAAATATAGGAACCTCTACACCTTGTGGCATTGGTTTTTGCAATATCTCCAAGGACAAGGGACTGCTTTTGACATAATATGTAGGTGGGCCATTTTTATTTTGATTGATGGTGGAAACTTGCTTTTGAAGGGATGAAACGGTTTGCAAAAGTTGATTTATGAGAGGGTCATTGCTTGTATTATGGGATGGAGGTGAAAAAGGTGAAGGGGTGTATGTGTTTGGGGGACAAGTGAATGGAATGCTTATAGGTGGTAAGGTGGTAGGAGATATGACATTCCATGCCACAAAGGTACTAGGGATGCTAGTGGAAGTACCCAAGGGAGGAATCACATTACTAGTCGGTTGCATTGTTGTTGTGACTTAAGGGTTGACCTATAGGTAGGAATAGAGGCAATTATTGTGAGACGAGGAATTTGAATTCCTCCTTGGCTTGTGACATTGTTTGAGGTTAAAGGACAACTAGTGGTTGAGGTAACTGAACTATGTTATGCACAAGGTCAAGTTTGTCTTCACTTTACAACATATGATGAATGTTGTATATGGTAGGGATGGCAGTAGTCAAAATGTTGTCATTGCTCACTTGATGTTGTAGGTTTTCTAAGTCTTCATGAATTTTTATTTTGTTTTCTTGTGGAACACTAGCAACCATTGTTTCAATATGCGTTATACTACTCGAAGGCAACGAGTTGTTATAGGTATGGTTCATACCTAGTGAACTAGTATCAATACTAGGAGTGAAAGAGCTATATAACCCAAGATCCACGCCGATTGTGCTATCATGGGATGACATGAATCTCAAACTTCATCTCACTTAGTATTAGCAATAGGACACCAAGTAGAAATGCTCATGCAAGGGATACTAAATGCAAGATGAATGCAAATGTAATTTAAGCTAAATTATACAATGAAATTACTATAATAGAAATTCTGTAAACGGAAACAAAAAGTTATCAACAACAAATAGGAGGACTGAAACAGTGAATTCAATGCTGTAAAGAGTAGCTTAAAATCTGCACTGGGACTAAATCACCCAGAAGGGTGTATGAGTCCCAGTGAGGGTTTTTTTCAAAAATTTCATTTTTTTTAAGTGATTCTTATGCTTTCTAGTTTGTATGATCTATAACCTAAGTGAAAATGTAATTTTTATATGATTTTCAAAGATTTGAGATGTAAAAATGCAACCTATATGCACTTTCACTAATGCAAAATTTAGAAACTCTAGAATGCCAATTAACTAATGCAAACATTAGTGCAAAGTTGATGCAAGCAAGATCTAGGATGATAATGCACTCCAAATCAGAATTATGATGCTCTAAAAGCAGGTTCACCAAAATGAAATAAAATAAAATTAGTTTTCTTTCTTATGGTTTAGGACATAGAGCAAACACACTTCCCAATCATTTCATTGAAGGAAAACCCTAGAGATCCCAATCTCAAGTATGCAAAGGAGAAAGAGATCTTGCAATAGGGCTATCCTAGGGTCTGATTGTAAACTAAAGAGGGGTTCACCACCAATCCAGAGCTTGGAAATACTAATGAAATGCAAGATGTAAAGCTTAAACCTAATAGAGTGCAAACTTTCACTAAATGACCTAAAAAAGCATGTAAAATGGAATAGAAAGTTGAGAGATGAAAGGTGTGCACCTGGAAACCTAAAGAAGACTGGATGAAGCTCTAAAATGCTGAAAAAAATAATTTTAAATCCTTTTGGGACTCATATGCCAGACTGGGCAATTTAGTTCCAGATTAGGGTTTCTAGGTAGAAACTAAAATCTGGCAAAAGGGTGTTTGGAATTGCAAGAATCTGGAAAATGACCTATACTGGGACTCATACGCCAGAACTGGCATATTAGTTTAGTTAGGTTTTTCTAGAACTTCAATGTCTAAATCTACTCTTCAATATTTGCTTTGTCCTTTCCAATTGATTTTCAGATTCAAAACCTTGATTTGCAACCTATAAAAGTCTTCCAATGGTCTTCAATGCAAGGTGACAACTTTGGAAACTTTGAGCACGTTGACAACTTTCTCCAAACTTTCTCTTCAATGTTTATTCAACCTAAACCTAAAAATCACACACTAAAGAGAGGGAAAAATGTTGTTTTGTTAGTAGAAAGGGATTTTCCTTGGTCAAACTCCATTTTGCTAATCAAACCTTGAAATGAAATGGAATAGGAATGGAGAATGATGAATGAAAAAAATAAGATGTTATAACTCACCAAACCCTAGCAATAAAGTGCTGAAAACATGTATGAAATGGATCCAATGGATGTAGATCTTGACTCTTGCTTGAATGTGATAGATCTTGACTTGAATGCTAGCTTGAATCATGAAACCCTACACCACAATTGTTAGCTCAAAGACAAACATGATGCATGAATACTTTGACATGATGCTTGATGCTTGAATAATGCTCTAAAACACTTGATAATAAGCTCTTGAATGCTCTTGGATGTTTTTGTAAACACTTGAATGCTCTTGTGAACTCAAAATTGCTATAAGAATGCTCATTCAACTTGCTAGGTGTAAAATGAGTGAAAGAACCTTGTATTTATACTTGATTATGCAAAAATTCCTGAAATTACAACACGACAAGCCAACATCAGATCTAGGAGGGTAAAATACCGTCAAGAATTTGAATTAATTTTGATTTTGGGCCACAGAGGACTCATATGCCCAAGGTGGTGTATGAGTCCCATTAGGCATAAATTGTGGGACCATTTTAAAAAATGCTTAGAAAGGTGTAAAATTGAGATAAGGACCCAAAACCCTAGGTGGGACTCATACGCCCAAGGTGGGGTATGAGTCCCAGATCACTAAATCTAGGCCTCACAATCTAAAAACACCTAAATTATGATTGGATGTTGATTTATGTCAGGATTATCCTTGAAAAGATGCATTAAATGAGGCTTGTGGATGCAAAATAAGGCCAATTAAAGCATAAAGAATCCCAATTATTTAATAAAACCCTAGAAAAATGTGAAAGTGTGTTACAACACTCGAAATAAGGTACCAATTAGGTTCATTTAGTTCACAAGGGCCCAAGACCTAATGTGAATATGTTAGGCATATTACAACACTAAATCAAGGCCATGTTAGTACTTTTTCCATCATTACATATAATAACCCTCATGCATGGTGGTGTTGTTTTATTTTTGGTCTTGTATAGTAAAGTATTCATGCTGGGTGTATGTTCTTGGCTCCCTGGTCATATGAGAAAACTTGGGTGGTCATAAATATGGTTTGATGTGCTTAAATTAGGTGCTTGGCTTTAGTACCTAGCATATAGATGGCATTGTTTCATCAGCGCCAAATGCATGTAGGCTATGGATTTGGTCACTGGATGATCAGAAAGTTTTAGGAATAGCCTAGATCCTCTATATGCTTGTACAAGATGGTGGTTATGGAGTCCTCATACAAATGGGCATGGAGTTCCTGGACCTCTTCTTCCTTTGGTTGGTTTTACTTGTATGTCTCAGTTTCATGTTGGTTGGATCTAATGGTTTTATATATTTTTTGTTCAAAATCCATGGTTATGCTTATCTATGTTATTCCATTGTTTTGGTTTAACTATAATTTGATGTTTTCAAACTTGTGGGTCTTCCAAATGATAAGTGGATAAGGATTTGTATACATGTCTCATAGACACAATGGTTTTGCAAGTTTTACATGGTTAATGAAAACTTGTGGTTTTGTAAATCTACAATTAAACTATTTTTTAGATTATGATTCCCTTGGGGTATTTCTAGATGTAAGATAGATGCAGTTTTGTGTGTATGCTTTATGCATGGTGTGAGGAAGTTTTTAGCTTTTTAAGTGAGGAAATGTTGGTACATGATTAGCCATTGATTATTTGTGGGTTGTGAACTTGGTGTCTTTCATATTTTATAAGAATTTGGACATTTTTCTTCACTAAGTTGTGGAGCAATTCATTATATGACTTGAATGCTTTTGGACAACTTGGTTTTCTTTGAAGGGTTTAGAGTTTTCTTATTGTCTAAAAGTTGTGGGTTTGTGTAGATCTATATTATTTCATTTTTCAGATGAAATATGTGATGATCTATTTTTCTAGACGTTTAAGTGGATTTAGATTTACACAAAGATCGTTTTGCATTTTTATATGTTATAAAAAATCTATGGTTTGTAGCTCTGTGGAAAATAAGCACATACTACTATGCCTTTAAAGTGGAAAAAATACATTTTATTTCCCATCACATTAATCCTTAGAGGAAATATAATGTAGTTTGTAGATGTAAGTAAATTTTGGCAACATAACAACATGTAAATTAACACTTTAAGAAGATGAAAGAAGAAGAATAGAAGAAAGATATAGAAATAAGAGAAGAAACACCAATATACATGGGAAAAACCATTTCAAGTAAAAAATCCACACTCCAAAGCATCAAACCAATGTATGAATCTACAATAAGAAACATGTTACAATACACTTGTAGGTTCAAAAACTTTACATGGAGATCACATCTTTCTCTTATGGAGGAAATATGATAGAATAACCTTGCAATGAATAATTATCCACTCTACACTCCTTAAGCAAACACTCATATTTATAGAGCTTTAATATGGATTCCTATAAATGCCACATGTCATCATCTTCTTCATTGCATGCATGCAAACCTGAAGATCAACATGCAAGACACTTATATTCACTTGCTTATGCAATATTTCTTTAATATCAATGTGCAAGGCATTTTCATGCATGCAAATGGTCCCAATTGATATGAAACATTATTCCTTCATGGAAAGGGTCCCACCTATCATAGTCACTTCCATTTATAACTCCTACACTATCATAATTTGTCATATGACACATGATATATCATAATTCCATCATAATTAGTCATAATCACTTGTACAACTTATGACACATTCCATAAATTATGCTATGCAATGGGGTCCACAAAGTGGGACACATATTTCCACCAATTTAGGATGTATGTCATCCTAGTCATCTTCCATATAAGTTGCCACCTCATCGAAGTAGGTCTCACAAAGTAACATCATTGGATGAACAAAAAATCACAAACATAGGCATAAAATTAATTAATTAAATAAATCAATGTTAGGAACTTGCAAAGGTTGAGACACCTTAATTCCCAACAAAACTAAATATGATCCTATGGGTTGTGATCCTAGTCTAGTTACTAGTTTAGACACACTATTCTTATTGTTGATATGTCAAGGAACATTTGTCCCCAACCCTATCAATATTCTAATCCTAGTGGATGTAGCTAATGAGCACAAATTTAATACTTAGCTCTTTGACAGTGATACAATAGTTGCTTGGACTCTTCATGATTCCTAATTTTTTGTAAATTTAAATGTTCTTTTTACTAGTCATTGTAACTATGAAACAATATGTTACAAGCTATAATATGATATTTTATTATTTATAATATTGGTTCTTTCTTTGGTAAATCTAGGTGTTGCTTGTAGTTAAGATATAGTGGTCTACCATTTATGCTAGTGGTTATGGGGTATGTTTGTAATCTAATCTTTTGGATGATATGGATCATATTGTGTTACTTGTCATTTTTATTGAATTTTATATAAGAATAATAAGAGAATATGTCCCTATCTAGAAGAAATATCATCATAAGGTAAAATAATACTATGCATAAGTAGAGGAGAATTAACCTTATCACATAATGTCTCATACGAAATAATAGAGGGTATATGTATATCATGAGTAACCTCCACTGTAGATTTATTATGAACTGAATCATTTGGAGGGGACATGTTCAAAGGTAAAATACAATTAGAGTTAAGTGCACTATTACCATCCTTTATATAGAAAGTATGCAACATATGATGATTATGGAGGAGTGAAGTAAGAGTATCTAATAGAAAAGGGGAGTTGATGATCAAGTTCTTAAATAAATAAAATGAGCATATATAATGATATAATGCTTCCATAGATAATGAGATGCCCTAAGTATGATAAAATACCATGGGTGCATCAAGAATACATTTCATAAAGTGTATAAACAAGTCAAAATAATAAATAGAAGCATACATAGATGCTAAGGATAAAAGACTATAAGAATCCATGACATGAAAACAATGGTCTAACCAAGAGTGTAGGGTTCACAAGAGTAAGCAATAAAGGCTCAAGACCTTAACAAAAGCAAAGGAATAATATCAAAATGATGCATAATCACTTTTAAATCAAAATATTAGTCCTAAATCAAATCAAAAAAATGTGTAAGATGTAGATCCTAAAGTCAATCCAAAGGTGGGTAGGGTGTGAGAATGCAAACCAAACCCTAGGAGAAAGATAAGTCAATGAAACTCAAGAGCACAAAAGAAAGATTGAATTTGAAAATGAGATGAAACTAAAAAATACATACATTTGTGAACCCCAATGCTGGTCTAGAAACCCTAAAAAAAAGGTTTTATAGATTTTTTTGGGTTCACCAAAATGTAATGGAAAATAAACTTTCCTCAATGCTTAGTCTATTTTAATTTGATACAATGCATACACATAAGCATAAATAACCTATACAAATTAATTATTGCTAAGAATTATATTGCTATTTATACAAGTTTGGAAATTTGAAATTTGAAATTAAGATTGGGAAGTCACAAGTTCATGACTATAGACTTGTCTTGGAATGGAATGATAAACAAATCTAGGTGACCAACTACTAAATGTAGGTAGGTGCATAGATAGTTGTAATAAGTAAGTGGATAATATGAATTTGTAAATGCATTCTATTTATATATCTCTCTCCCTTTATATCTCTATTTCCATATCTCTAACTAACACACACACACACTCCTTGTTTCTCCCTCCCTATCTCTATCTCTATCTCTATCTCTATCTCTATCTCTATCTCTATCTCTCTCTTTCCTCTCTATATATTACTTGTCTCTATCACCTCCTTTAAATCTCACTCTTTCCCCCTTCTACTTCTCCTCTTTCTATTTCTCTCTCTCCCTCTTCTTCCCTCTCTATCTATTTATACATATATCTATATCCCTCTCTATCTCTCTCCATATCTCTCACTCATATACTCACACAATCCATGTTTCTCCCTCCATATCTCTATCTATGCCTCTATCTCTTTATCTTATCCCCTCTCTATCTCTCTCCCTCTCTCTACACTTTTCTCTATATTAATTTCCCTCTATCTCTATCTCTGTATCTCTCCCTCCCCCTCTATATATCTCTACATCTCTCTCTTATACACTCCATCTCTCCTACTCAATATCTCTATTTCTCTCTCTTGATCCTTTTATCTCTATCTCTTTCTATCCCTATCTCTCTACCTCTATCTCTCTACCTCCCTTCATGTCCCTCTCCATCTCTCTATATCTCCCTCTATCTATATCACTCTCTTTCTCCCTCTCTATCTATTGATCTCTCTCTCTCATTTACTCCACCTCTACCTCCATCTCTCCTCCTCTATATCTCCCTCTATCTATATCACTCCCTCTCTCCCTCTCTATCTATTGATCTCTCTCTCTCATTCACTCTATCTCTCCCTCCATCTCTCCTACTCTATATCTATATCTCTATTTTTCTCCCTATCTACCTATCTCTTTCTATCTCTCTATCTTTATCCCTATCTCTCTCGATCTCTCTATATTGCCTTCTATCTATATCTCTCCCTCTCTATACATTGTACGATCTTTCCCTCTCCCCCTACTCTCTCTTCCAATATATCTCTATCATTCCCTCTCTATCTCACCCTATTTATCTCTTCATCTCTAAATTTGCCTCTCTACTTCTTTATCTTTGTCCATCTCTCTGTATCTCTCTCCCTCTCCCCCTCTCTAGATATCTCCTTATATCTCTATCTCTCCCTCTCCCTCCCTCTCTCTCTTCATCTTTATCTCTCCATCTCTCTATCTCCCTTTCTCTCTCTATTTTATCTCTCCCTCTACCTCTCTCTATACCTTTATCTCTTTGTCTCTATGTTCCTCTCTTTCTCTATCTTCATCTCTACAAAGTTATCTTCCTCTCTCCCCCTCTATCTCTAGACATGTCCTCTCTCCATCCATCCATCTCTCTCCCTCTCTCTACCTCTTCCTATACCTCTACATCTCTTTGCCTCTCTATCTTTATCTCTCCATATTTCTTCTTCCATCTCTCCCTCTATCTCTATCTTTTATCTCTTCATCTCTTTCTACTCCTATATCCCCCTCTCTCTACTCTCTTATATATCACTTCCTATCTCTATCTTTATCTTTCTATATCTCCCTCCCTCCCTCTCTATATATTTATCTCTTTCATCTCTATCTATCCCTCTCTCCTCTTTATTTATACGTCCCTCTCTTCTCCATGTCCCTCTACCTCTCCATCTCCATTTTTATCTCTATCTCCTTACCCCCCTGCTCTAACTCTCTATCTCTCTCTAAATCTCCCTTCCCCCCTTCCCCTACCTCTCTCTCTCTCTCTCTCTATCTCCCTATTGCAAACATAGCATGAGCCTATTGGTAATGGAGCACAATTATATTCATAATTCATAGGTTTTGTTAAGGTCATATTTGGATCCTTATAAGTGATTGCAATAGTTTATTTTAAGTTGCCACTTCTTCATTGAGACCTTTGTTACATAGGCAACATCATTTTCTAAATTTCCTACCAATTGACCTTAGGTAATGCACAAATATAAAAAAAAAATTATACCAAAAATTTCCCTAATTTACCTTCAACACCTCTTCAGCGTACCCATTGCACACCAAGGTGCAATTGCTAGTAATTTTTTATTTTTTTTAAAGATATCATAAATATTGCTTCTTAGTTTAAGCTTCAATAAAGTGCTTTTCTTCTTGCAATTTAGTGTTAAAACATAAAAAAATGTTAAACATTCGATCTATTTTAAAAAATTGCTCAAGAATCTGCTGGACACGAGTGCCCCTCATTGTTTGAGGTGACGTTAGACTGATATGCTTTTGTTAGTGGAGGAGCTTCTTTGGCTGCTGATTTGAAATTTGCACGCTTTCCCAGCTCCTCCACTGCCTCAATTAGAGTGCTAAGCCTCGCCACAATTTCTTTAAGAAGACATGCAACTGTGGCCAAAGCAAGACTATCCATGAAGTTTGTTACTGTTTCCTTACTGTCTTCTGTTCCACTTTTGTTTTGGGTTTCTTCACCATTCTTCACTTTCTTATGTAGCAAATATTGGAGAAGGTTGTTAGCTTCAGACTCTGTTTTCTCACCATGTGGCTGCAGTGGGTCATCAATAACCTGCCACCTTTTACTGTCGATGAAAAGCTCTGGATGGGATTTCAAGTAGTTCTGGAGCTCCTCCACTGCTCTGTTCAGTTGATCGATCATGAGATCAGCTTTGTGGTTCCTGGTCATGGTCTTTATGCTGTCTGCAAGTTCTACCAGCACTTTCGAGCATTCTGATGCTATTTTCATGCAGGGATCTCTGAGATGTGATCGCACAGATGATGGTGCCTGAAAGGTTTTTGGCAAAACTCTTGTTAGAAATAACGTAGATTGAAAAAGAGAAAGAAAGAAAAGAGTTTGATTCTATATACCATGGTTTCAGAAGTAAGGCAACTATTCAAAGATTCTACATAGTATGCACAGCCACGCAGAGCTGCTCCGATTTTCACGTACTGGACCCATGGATATCTGAACCCAAATGGTCCGTGTGCGGGTTCCCATCTAGCAGAGTTCGCCTACGACCAAAAATATAAAATACAACATACCATGAGATGAAGCTTAACTGTGTTTCCAATATTCATTACAAAACTGTTACGCCCATTTTCATTATTTTTTCACAAAGCTTGTAAGAGGAGAGATAGAACCATGGGCAATCAATGAGCAAGTACACTTAGCAGGGTTGTTTTCATTGTAACATCATTTCATTAACAATGTTATTTACAATCAATCTAATGATGGAGGACAGTTTAGGAGGACAAAGGTTATAATGGTGTGTATTAGCACTTCATATCAGATCTCATCTGTTATTGATTCCATCATTAAAAAATTATATTTCAAATTTTCACAATTTATAATGTTGATCTAAATGATGTTTCTGGATTAGGTAGATCATGTAGAGTTTTTTGCATCAATTTTTCGGATCACACTCTGTGATCCATCATCAGAATACAAGAGAACTGGAGAAGAAAAAAAGTTGTTTCTACTTTAGATTGTGTAATTTTTCATCAATGTTTCAGATCATACTCTTATCAGATCAAAAAAAACTGAAAGAGAAACAATACTTAGAACAATCTTTTGATTTAAAATTAATTGATGATTATATATGAGTTAGTATATATATCTTAAATAATTTTAAGAAATACAGATATAAACGTGATTTTTTTTTGTTTTGTTTTAGAGATTAGAGAATTTTGTTTTTTTTGGACGGGGAGGGGGGAATCACACTGAAAAAAAGGTATGATGGCAGGAATGATATGTAAACATACAAGGGATTCTTCTGAATTTTTAGAATTCAGAACACATTTGTAGCCCCTGGTGACGTTGTCCTTGTCGCCGTCCCCTTCTTCTCGGAAGTATTCAGCCACACATCCTGTAACAAAACAAATATAAATTGTAGTCAGCATAAAACAATCACGAGTTATTCCAATTTGTGAGGTGGGTATTTATTTTTTTCACCTTCACAGGATTGAGCGAGTCCTTCCATATTGTGAATGATCAACTTATGAAGATCTTCTCCGGCCCAGATCGGGCAAATGACTAAACTGATGAGTATACATAAAACGCATCCCACGATAATGGTGGCGAGACGCTGAGAAGCCTCAACAAATAAATTGTCTACGCGATATCCAGAAACTGTCATGAAGCTGAAGGTGAGAATGAAGATTAGGAGTCCATAATCATATCTGGCCTTTATCATCGGATAAAAACGTGCAAAAGTGACCGCTCCGCCTACATTCACACAACAATAATATAAACCATTTGTTATCTTTCATGGCTAACGTTTAATCTTCACAGTATCAATTAATCATCAGAGAGTATTCTATAATAACAAATTATTCTTAAAAAAAAATTGAGCAGTGGTTGTTAGCCAAAATATGTTCAGCAGTCGTATGAGGACTTACTCTAAAGAGTGAAGTGTAATAGTTTGAACATGTTAATCAAAATTCTAATTTTACATCTTAAATTTGATAATCAATTACATCTCAAAATATTAATAGATAATAATAAACACAATTTTTTCAAAATAAACAGCAAATAAAATTTGTGTCTCCAAACATATAGTAAATAAATAGTTTCAAAATAAAATAAAATAACTTTTAAATAAATCAAATAACTTCAAATTGATATGTGATGTATTTAAGATATCTATGCTAGTTACCTTGTATAAATACAGCAAGAGAAAGTATTATTGGCTCCGCTTTGGGGCCAGCACAATCGGCAACGTAATTTATCCCCACTGCCAAGATCCCTCCTAACAATGTTGCACAGATTCTATTCAACCCCTTGCTAAGAGTCCCACCTAGATAAACACACATATACAATCTAGGTGGTCAGAAAATCTTTCAAAATACTTGAAATGTATTCTGATTAAATGTCAAATTGGATCAATTAATGATATCGAATTTCCACAATCCATGATAATTATACAATTGATTTCTGGATTCAATTGTGTAAATTTTTTTGACATCAACATTTCAGATCACACTCCTGATCCATCGTTAAAATAAAAGCAGAGAACATAAGAAAAAAAATTGGATCAACAAAAAGTTAGTTTTGATAAGAAAACTTTGACATATTTAATCCTTTACCTGCAGTAAATTGAAAAACCACTACCACTGTCATGACAGCCCACAAGGCAGTCCCCCCCACGCTAGCAAAGAGCTGGTTCATGAAATAGAAGAGAGAAACCAGAGCAAGCCCCATTCCAACTTTCATGGCATGAATAATTCTCCTTGGATCGTCTGCCCCCAGCTTGTATATATTGTCAAAGATCGAAACCAACCCAGATTTCCAGCCATTGATTATCTCACAGATTTTATCCAGCACTCGAAGATGAAGCCCCTTCTGAGCAGGTTTCAGACTAACCGAGCCCTCGGGAAGGTTTATCTTCCATTCTAAACTTGAAGCCTGCGCTTTCGACTCAGCCATCATAGTAAGCCAGCCTTGGGATCCTTTGTGCAGTCGGCATTCCGGTCATGTTCACACACCCCTGGTTTTATAACCAGGGGTAAGTGCACATATTAATTAAAATTTTCTGCATGCATGGCACCTGTACAAAACCTTGAAGGAAAATGGCGGCTTCTTCCTTAATGGCTCAGTGGGCTGACTAGATATCTGAAATTCTGACTAAGAACCAAACAAGTCGCTTCTTTTTCACTTGCTCGTCCAGTGGCTGTTCTTTATTGTGCATATTCGTACAAGCATCCCAAATAATAAATAATATTATGGATAAGAATAATAGATATAATTGAGGTATGAAAATGGCTGCGGAGGCCCACTGTAATGGCTATAAAAAAGTAGTGCGAATGGTTGTCCTATCTTTTTCTTTACTGGTTTGGCTGTTGTGTTTCACACAATAGATTTTATTGTGGTGAGCTGTAATCAAACCACATTTCACACCTGATTGAACCTAAATTCAAGAAGAAAAACAAATCACAAATTGATTCCTACATCATTAACAGTTATTCCTTTGGTTTTATTGGTGGCAAGTGGATGGAATGACCTCCATGGCATGAATCCATGGAATGACTTCAATATGTAGAGGATGATTATGAGTTGGGTTGATGGGAGGCGTATCATTTTGGATAAATCCCAATTGGTAGGTGGATGATAATTGTCCTACGAGAGATTGGAATTGAGTAGGATCTATGTTGTTAGGGACATGAGCATCATGCAAAGCCTTAGTGAGGATATCTTGGTGTATAGTGAAAGAATTTAACAAGTCTAAAATAGAAATTTAGGTAGGGGTCTTACCAAGATGATCCAAGATGTTATATTGCTAGCTTACAAGAGCTTGTTGGGATGAGTTAGAGGGACCATAAATGGATATGCAACCGTGGAGGGTGGTAACTCACATTGGGGTTCTTTAGCCTTCACTCGAATCATATACACGTGTGGATCAAATTGCATGAGGCAACCAACCACATTGTCATAATTGAAAGGGACTTTAGTATAATCAAAATTATTTGGTATGAATATTTTGGTTATTATTTTGGGTATTTATGGATCGGATTTGGCATTAGAGGTACTAGTCCCTTGGCATTTTGATATATTTGTAGGGTGGGTGCAAAAAGATGGGGGTCAAAAAGTGGTCAACCATCTTAATTTTTTTTAAAAAGTCATAACATGAGCGCGTTATAACGTGAACATGTTATAGCTCATTATAACAAAAAAACAACATTTCCTCATTCTATTTTCTGTATTTTGTTGCAAACCCACGGCCTTCAAATCCTCAAGAGTAAGAATGCGTTATTGGAGACCAATTCCTTCATCGAATCGTTGCCAAATCTTCACCAAAATGCTGCCATGATGTCGGGGAGGTCAAAGGAGTAAGATTTGTTTTTGTTTTTTGTGTGAATTTGTTTCTAAATAGGTAGATTTAATAGGTTTTTTGATGTAAATTTATTTAATTTATAGGAAATGATAATAAACCTCTTAATCCTCAAAATCTTCCTTGACCTCAACTCAAAATACTTGCTGAAGAACAACCCCAACAACAAACACCTCTAGTAATTCCTCAATATGCCCCTGGAACATAAGAAAAAATAATGGGGCAAATTGAAAATAACAAAATAAATATTGAGGACATAATTGCAAGGGTGAAAGATCTTGCAAGTTCAACCTCGCATAGAGCCACACTTGCTCAATCTCTTGAATCCATGTTCAAATGAAGATTCAATTAGCAAGCAACTAACTACTTGGTTAGATAAGAGGAGAGAGTTTAGACAATTCTATGTAGATAAGTTATGTTATAAACAAGTCAAAAATGAAAAAAATTACCGAATTTGACTTGTGTTCCCTTTTCACAAACCCACGAATAAATCAACCTCTACACTCTTCAAGCAAGAGGTTCCCTATCCATTGGTGCAACCACCAAGGGATAAAGAACCATTTTTGGTAGAGGTGGTGGATGGTTTTTGACCATCCTCCATGTAACAATAATGAGGTCCCACAATATTTTTTGAGGAAACTCTATTGCCTATTTGTCCTCAATAAAGTACCAAACTATTTTGATATATGAGACTTCTAGGTTAGAGGTAGGGGCTCCACACAGGATAGACCAAGGGCATGTCTTGACCTACATCGACCAACAAGACAAGCACTTGCTAGACCAGCCTATGAGCACGTGGCTATCCCTTCTGTTGTGAAGGAGAGTGCTGACGTCAAGACACTACAGTCCATTAGTTCCTTGAACCAGAGCATCATAAAGCACACTAGTCTTGTAGCACAATTTGAGTCGGGGGAGTCTTCAGGGAGTAGGGTTCCACCCCATATTTGTAAGGCTTGTGGGTCACCCTGTGGTTATGACCCCACACATATTTAGGATGCAGTTGCATAGGATACATCTACAACTGAGCAATTGGTGATGACAAATGCCCTCCTTAATGAGGCTTTCGACCTTAATAGTTAGGTAAATGTTAGCAAGTTCATTGAATTTAATTTATTAAATTTCATTTTTGAAATGAAAGATTAACTAGTTTAGTTTAATGATTATAATGAAATTTTAGGGTTATAGTGTTCATTCAATTTTCAGCGGTCCTCCACCTCCCTATTACTCTACAACATGTACTGCAGAGGTACATGTAACTAGTAAACAATTATAAATATTACATGTGAATAGCATTGTTATATGAATGGTATTCTAATATTTGATTTTGGATGTTGAATAGGTTAATCTTGGAGATTTCACAGTAACACCTGGGTGATCCCACAATAATGGGTTACAATTTTTGGCCAAACTTGACATTAAAATCAGGATTTTTCACCAGACATTCATTTTCTTACACCTATAGCAGATAAACCATTAAGGTTTTGAAGATGAATCAAACTAGTTATTTGTTAGATATTTTGTGTAGATTCTAATTATATTTTTTTTTTAAAATTAAAAAATAAATTGTGAATCATTTTATGTAATTTATAATAACTTATTTTTTCTACTAATCAGCATTTTTAGAAAGTGATGTTCACTTTGGCGCACATAACTTTTTTTTATAGATAGGATACAATTCTGATTTTTAAAATGCAATTTTTTCACACCTATATCTAGGGGATGGATATTTTTTCATAATTTTTTGTTACATACTTTTTTTTAATTAATTTTCCAAGTCAGCGTAATTATAATTTGGACAGAGGTGCACTTCGATACGCATAACTTTTTTTGTATTCATTTGAATTAACTTATTCTTTTTTTGTTGGAATAAGGACATCAATGCCTGGGGCACATGTATTTTTTAGAATTTTTGTTCTCTATTTTTCTATTTTTTCGTATGTGTGAAATAAAGAACTTGATGTTCATTGAAAATCCTACATTCACAAGAAATAAGAAATAAATATAATAATCAAATTAAACATATTTAAAATTATACTTTTTAGGAAGCTCATAATAAGGGCTATAGGCTTACAAAGCATAAATTTTAAATGAATTCATTTGATCACTCAAAAGGTAAATCAAAAGTGGTTTTTTATCAGCATTTTGATAGGTGTAGAGGAGACTCGATTATAGGTATGGTTTAAATCTAACAAGGTTCTATCCAAGGGGGTTTGATCTGAGGGGGTTTGATCAATCCCTCTTTAATTAAAATAATTTAAATGGAACCTTTAAAGTCATAAATCATTGTATTTTCTAAAAATATGTGATTTTAGGAAAAAATCAGGATGTCCCAAAAAGTGTAACCCATTATTGTGGCAGCACCCACCTCCCAGTGGAGGTGGATTTCGAAGCTTCACTCAAGTAATAAAATCAAGAGTTTAACTAATGAACTGTACTTAATAGATTTTTGTAGTTTATATTCATATTGTTGATTACATTACATTGCACATATTTCAAACTCAAAGCACTACTTCACACTGCATAACTAGTAACTAGATGTTAATAGATGACAAAATTTCAATATAGTTTTTTAGAAATTCAATATAAGTAGTTATGTAATTACTTCACATTGTATAACTAATAACTAGGAGCATCTGCCAATTGCATTTGCTTGTCATAGAATTCCATGAGACCATATTTTATTGAGGCATTTTTTGAAACAATTCACTACCTTGTCTATGCTATGGATGCTTGGAAAAAATATATCAAAGCATAATAGTAAGCTATAGCATAGATTGTTGGAAAGAGGATGCCATTTAATTGCAATCCTAAACATTATTTATTTCATGTGTCTCCTAAGTCCTTGGAAAGTGTTCTCAAACACTAGGATTAGAGAGAGATTAATTTTGGATGAAATAATCATGTTAATTGACATTTGTAATTAATTCTAAATAATAGGAACATGTGAGGGCGTCCAAGACGAGTTCCTAAATAATAGGAGCACACGGGGCACCCACATGGAAGGTGGAACTCACCTTGAGTTAAGTTAATTGTTTGGAGTAAAAGATGACACTTTTGAATGCATGTAAAGATCCTAGGAGTTAGGGTTTGATGTTTACATGCATGAAGTTCAATTCAATTTAATTTAGATCAGTTTAGTTTAGTTTAGTTTAGTTTAGTTCAGTTTAGTTTAGTTATCTTTAGTTAGTTTTAGTTGAATGCTAGTTGACTTCAGTTAACTTGGAATGCATGACTAATGACTTAAGTTGCATGACAGATAACATGTGACTTCCTTCAGTTAACATGGGATGACCATTCTTGCATGAATGGTGGAGAGATATGTTTCAGTTAATAGAAAATGACTTGGACCCACTTTGGGCACCCAAGTTGGCTTCTTGGAATTAACTCCTTTGCATGTTAAGATATTTCATAAATTTGAGTTAAGTGGGCCCCACTCTTGGGTGTCTACTTTGAGGATAAAGCCTTGAAGATATTTACAGAATAAAGGTTGAGTTACTATTTCAATTTGGGATGCCCAAATGGATGAAGATGATGATTTGGCATTGTTCTTCACTGTTAAACTCTACTTGGAAGAGATAGGTGTACCTTTTAGGAGATAGGGATTTAGCTTTGTAATTGTAACTCTTTTGGAGTTTTCAAAGTTATTTATTGCCTATATATATTTCAAGCAAGTTGAAGAGAGTTTGTATCAGTTTTATTGTAGGTTGTGAAGAAGTTTTGGTGAAGGAAAAAGAAGCATCTCAAGGAAGAATTGGAATTATTGTAATCTACTTCAGAGATTAAATAATACATTGATTCTTGGTGGATTTTTTTCTTGAAATGGTTTCTCCATGGTATATGTTGTGTATCTTCTAATATCCTGTCTAATTCTTCTACAACCTTCTGTCTTCATTCTATAAATGATAAAATGAATTAATCAGATAATCACCCACAAAGAATCTATAATAAAGAATACATATTTAGATCAACAATCATAAAGTTTTACAAAGTATTAAGCTACATAAACACCTCAATATTCAACATAGACAACCTGGCAGTCAACTGTTTGAAAAAATTCCTCAAAGAAATGAGGTCTCATATCACCCAAGAAAATATATGTGTCAATAACTTACTCAAAAACATTCCCATATGTTACCATGCCATGACATCAACATTCCCATAAGGTTTAGATACAAACCATTATCTACCAAGTCTAATAAATCCACCATCCAAATTGAAATATCCATTGACCTATCCAACAAAAACCTATATCCACAATCTATATCATTGCATTGTTCATCTTAATCCATATTCATAATCATGCTTCACTCTTACTTCGATGAGTTCTCCAGTAAAAAAAAAATCCTTCTCTAATGACGATAATTACACTATCCTTTTTGATCAATAAGATAATGAACCCTATGAAGAAAATATTTATACAACTAGAGCTATACATATCATACCCAAGGTCAAATATCAAGAAACCAAATGTATAATGAGACTATTAAGGAGAAAGAGGACCATGCAATCATACTATTTCTTTGAGGCATTTTTTCAAACAACTCACTGCCTTGTCTATGCTACCACATTTTCCATACATGTCTACCAAAGAATTTTATCAAACAACTCACTACCTTGCTGCTACATGGCTAAAAGCCTAAAATAGGTGCTTTTGAATGAACTATGGATTCTTGGAAAAAATCTATCAAAGCATAAAAGTAAGCAATAGCATAGACAAGGCAATGAGCTGAACATTGAAAAAATTCCTCAAAGAAATGTGGTCTCATGAGACCACATTTATTTGAGGAATTTCTTCAAAAAACTCACCGCCATTTCTATGCTACCACATTTTCCATGCATGTCTACCAAAGCATTTTATCAAATAGTTCACTTCCTTGCTGCTATGGCTAAAAGCCTAAAACAAGTGCTTTCGAAGAAACTGTGGATGCTTGGAAAAAATCTATCAAAGCATAATAGTAAGCAATAACATAGACAAGGTAGTGAGTTGTTTGAAAAAATTCCTCAAAGAAATGTGATCCCATGGTGATGGACATCACCATGGGGCCACATTTCTTTGAGGCATTTTTTCAAACAACTCACTGCCTTATCTATGCTACCACATTTTTCATACATGTCTACCAAAGCATTTTATCAAACAGTTCACTTCCTTGCTACTACATGGCTAAAAGCATAAAATAGGTGCTTTTGAACAAACTATAGATGCTTGGAAAAAATTTATCAAAGCATAATAGTAAGCAATAGCATAGACAAGGCAATGTGTTGTTTGAAAAAATTCCTCAAAGAAATGTGGTCTCATGGTGATGTCCACACCATGAGACCACATTTCTTTTTAGGATTTTTTTCAAACAACTATTTGCCTTGTCTATGCTACCACATTTTCCATACATGTCTACCAAATAATTTTATCAAACAGTTCACTTCCTTGCTACTATGGCTAAAAGCCTAAAACAAGTGCTTTCAAACAAACTATGGATGCTTGGAAAAAATCTATCAAAGCATAGTAGTAAGCAATAGCATAGACAAGGCAATGAGTTGTTTGAAAAAATGCCTCAAAGAAATGTGGTCTCATGGTGATGTCCAACACCATGAGACCACATTTCTTTGAGGCATTTTTTCAAATAGCACATAGCCTTGTCTATGCTACCACATTTTCCATACATGTCTACCAAAGAATTTTATCAAATAGTTCACTTTCTTGTTGGCATGGCTAAAAGCCTAAAATAGGTGCTTTTGAACAATCTATGGATGCTTGAAAAAAATATATCAAATCATAATAGTAAGCAATAACATAGACAAGGCAGTGAGCTATTTGCAAAAATGCCTCAAAGAAATGTGGTCTCATGGTGATGGACATTACCATGAGACCACATTTCTTTGAGGAATTTTTGTAAACAACTCATTGCCTTGTCTATGCTACCACATTTTCCA
Source organism: Sequoia sempervirens (assembly GCA_007258455.2). Taxonomy (NCBI): domain Eukaryota; kingdom Viridiplantae; phylum Streptophyta; class Pinopsida; order Cupressales; family Cupressaceae; genus Sequoia; species Sequoia sempervirens. The sequence goes on from VDFB02256132.1 coordinate 140,157,823, forward strand.
TACATGTCTACCAAAGCATTTTATCAAAAATTTCACTTCCTTGTTGCTATGGTTAAAAGCATAACATAGGTGCTTTCAAACAAACTATGGATGCTTGGGAAAAATCTATCAAAGCATAATAGTAAGCAATAACATCCACAGGGCAATGAGTTATTTGAAAAAAATGCCTCAAAAAAATGTGGTCTCATGGGGCTGGACATCGCCATGAGACCACATTTCTTTGAGGCATTTTTCAAACAACTCACTGGATTGTCTATACTACTACATTTTCCATACATGTCTACCAAAGCATTTTATCAAATAGTTCACTTCCTTATTTCTATGACTAAAAGCCTACAATAGGTGCTTTCGAATAAGCTATGGATGCTTAGAAAAAATCTATCAAAGCATAATTTAGTAATCCCACATTTCTTTTAGGAATTTTTTCAAACAACTCACTGCCTTGTCTATGCTACCACATTTTCCATACATGTTTACCAAATAATTTTATCAAAGTACACTCAATTTGTTTTCAAAAAATTCACTGCCTTGTCTATGCTACCACATTTTCCATACATGTTTACCAAATAATTTTATCAAAGTACACTCAATTTGTTTTCAAAAAATTCACTGCCTTGTCTATGCTACCACATTTTTCATACATGTCTACCAAAGTACTCAAAATTTTGCTATCTTATACATTATAAGCCATGATCTGCATCACTATTCTAGTTTTCATAATTGAATAATGTTGTTTTATTTTTAGATGATGCAAGTGGAGACACCTCCTAATGTTCACATGGAAATGGAGCATGGTGTGTCTTTCACAATTGATAGCTCCATGTCTTTGATGGCGGTGTAAGGCAGATTAGTAAATTTCAAATTACATTCATTGTTATAATTTTTTATTATTGAAAAATTAAATGATTATTGATTTGTAGTGTAATTTCTCTTTGGATGGTTTCTATAGGATATTAGAACACCACAACCTAATCCTACTACTATGGAAAATGAGGATACAAATCATTTGGCGGTGGTAAGTGATTATTTTGTTAAATATTTCATTTTTTATAATGTAATTTCTATATATTAATGCCCTATACTTTTTATTGTAACAACTAAGGCTCCATGATGAATTAAATAGGAGGAGCAACCCTTAGGTTCAAAGTTGACCACTCTCATATGCATCTCCATCCCCTCGAAGATCAAAGGCCGCCTGTGATCTATTTTCTTCACCTAGAGGGGAATGCCTTTTTATTGGGTTCCTTTGTTGTATGCCTATATGGTATTTATGGACATATATTTTGTATTACATATAGTTTCCATTTTATGCCTATATGGAATTCTTGTAAGCCTATATGGCTATTTTGTATATATGTTATACTTACATTGAAATATATTGATGTATGCCTATATAGTTATTTGGTTACACAAATATTTTTTATTGATGGTGTCTATATTTGCATTATAAATCCAAGCTTCAATGGATATTTGTAGATGGTTTACTTCAAATATTTAAAGTCCAATTGTATTAGATCCACTCTTCCTTTATATAATTGTAAATATATAAAGTTTGAACATTATTCTCTTGTAAAATTATTGAACATTATCAATCATATGAATATAATAATTCATGATGCAATCTAACACCTAGGTCTCTCTACCACTACACATCTAAGCCCGTAATCTCAGGGATCATTGTAGCGTGGTAAGGAAATTCATGTAATTATACAATGCACTTTGAAGTATTCAACTAAAAATGAGTAAGACATTATTACATGCGACCTCATACCTCTATAAGTTTATCATATCATTCTTGGATGACATCTACCATTCCATGTGTACATGCTTCATGCTACCATTCCATGTGTATTATTCATGCTACCATTCACATGTATGCTTCATGCTTCTTGTGTATACTTCATGTGTTCACGTGTATGATTCATGCTTCCTATGTATACTTCATGTTTTCATGAGTATGCTTCATGCTTCCTATGTAGACTTCATGTATTACATGTATTCACATGTATGCTTCATGATTCCTATGTATACTTCACATATTACATGTATTCATGTTTATACCTCATACTTTGTGTATTTCACATATCTATTTGGTTGTGTGCCGTAGAAAAAAGTACCCTTTGCTTGACATGGGATTAATTCATGATAAATTGGACTTAATGAGGCCTTGATTCAGGTGTTGTGAAGAATTTTATGCATCCACGCTAAGTCTTGGACCCTTAACATGCTTTTATCAATGTCTTGTAAAGGTGTTGTAAAGTGTACATAAAGGACTTTCACGCTTTTCTAGACTTAATGAACTCATTTCTTCCTAATTCAACATTATAAAATGTATTTAAATACATTATCACATCAATTTATAAGGCTTGTGAATTAAAATTAATGTTAAACTAGTGTTTTAATGTGTCTTGCACATTCACATTGGTTCTTGTGCCTTCCTAGGCTATGTGGACTACATTTTAGTGTTGTAAAGTGTATTTAATCACACTTTCACATTGAATTCTATGTCCCAAGCCCTATTTTACATTCACATCATCACTAATAGGCCCCTATTAACCCATATTGTGTGTCTTGAGGCCTAAATTGATCAAATAACTGACAAAGTTGTAATATAAACCTTATTTCCTTATCTCCTAGCACCTTAGCTGTCAAAAATGGCCCCTATGGGACCTATTCTCCATGCATGGAAAATCAGTCCCATCTAGGTGGGACCCATTCGCCATGGGTGGCGAATGAGTCCCATTTGGCCCATTTTTGACCTTTGAGCGGGAAAAAAGTGAAATTTAAGTTTAATTTTACTTCATGTTGGCCTTAGGGATCTAATTTTTGGGCTAATAGGGTGAATTTCCTATAAAATCACATCTCTAAACTCATTTTCACATCCATTCTTCATTATTCATCCACCAATCTTCCATCTCAAGTCAAGCAACTTAGGGTTTCATCATTTCAAGTCACCAAAATATCAATCTTCAAAAATTCAAGGGTAGATTCTTCATGTTTTGCTAAAGACATTCAAGATCAAACATCATGGAAAGGTAATCAATTCCATTTTTTCATGTTTCATTCCATTCTTTCATCATTTTGGTTTAATTACCTAAAAGGGGTTTGACCAAAGGCAAACCCCCATGCCCTAACATTCATCATTTCTACTTCTTGCCTTGTGTGTTTGCAGATTTAGGACTCTTGAAATCTTGGAAATCATTGAAGATCAAGTTGTAAGGTTGATAAAGTCTTCTCTCCATTCAACAAGTCAAAACATCTACAAAAACTCATTTTCAAACCCATAAATTAGAGTTTCAAAAGCAAACACCTGGAGAAGTCTAAAGTATATATCGGAAGTTCCAGATTCCACTTTTGAATATTTAGAAATTCAAAAGTGGACTCATTTTCCATGGGTGGTGAATGAGTCCCACTTCTAGGTTAGTTTTGAGTTTTCTGCATTTTCAGACACCCTTTTGTCAGAAACAGGTTCCGACTTAGTTTTGCGGAACTAGAACTGATTCACCTAGAATGGCGAATGAGTCCCACTAGGCTTGAAAACCAGCATTAGCAGCATTTAAAATATCATTTCTAGCCTCCTTCAACATCTCAGGTGCACACTTTCAGTTTGGTTTATTTCAATTAAGTTTTGCATTAATTTCTAGTTCATTGTTGCATTACACAATGTGTTTTCAAACATCACTTGTTTCTTAGGTTTTGTATTCATATTCGATCAATTTCATAGCTTAGTTGCACTTATATCATTTCATTTTGTCTAAATAACATCATACATTGCATAATTTGAGTGAACCTAGTTAGATTTTGTGTGGGCTTTATCTCTCCTTTTAGGTGAAATATCCTAAGAGCATAAGAGTAGCCTATATAGATCCCACACCCAAAAATATACAATTCATTTTGGTGAACCTGCTTTTTGAACATCTTATTTTCTGATTTGGATTCCATTTTCATCCTAATCCTTGCTTGCATTGAAGTTGCATTTGTTAATTTGCATCTAGGGTTTCAAATTTTTGTATTAGAAAAAAGTGCATTTAACTTGCATTTTTGCATACAATTTCCTTAAAAATCTCCAAAATTTTGCATCTCCATCTTAGGTCTGCATCTTACAACATTAAACACATAAAAAACACTTCAAATTTTTTGAAAATTTTGCAAAAAACCAGTACTGGGACTCATTCGCCATAGTGGGCAAATAAGTCCCTATCTAGATTTTTGATTGACTATTACAACATCAGAAACCTCATTTATGTGCTTCCTAAGCCTCCTAGTATCATATAGTATAATTATGGAAAGTTTCTGGAACATTTGTTTTTTGCATCTAGCTCAAAAACATCATTTTAGATTACTCATTCTTCAAATCACTTCATTTGCACATGTATCCTTTCATCTAAAAATGATTCCATTTCTACAATTTTGCATAGCATTGATAAAAGTACTTTTAACTTTTGTATATACATTATTTCTATTCATAAATATTTGCATTATTTTGGTAAAAGTACTTTTCATTCTCGCATATACATCAATTACATTCTTAAGGTGTTGCATACATTAGATAAGAGTGTTTTGTATCTTTGCATATACATTGTTCATATTGTTGAAACATTGCATGAAATGGTTACATGTGCTTTTCATTCTTATTCAAACAATCCTAGTACCTTGCATATGTAGACATGTTAAGAAACACATCCTATCCCCTCCCTATGAGAGTGTTTTAGTGAAAGAGACTCCAACTTGGGCCATTCCTAATGATCATACTTCTTCTTCTCATAATATCTCTCCTCTTGGTGACGAAGATATTTTAGTAGGAGAATCAATTAATGAGAGTTTTGAGAATCCTAGTGGTTTCTCTCCTTTTATCTCTCTTAGTGGACAACACATTCACAACTGACATAACCCAACCTTAGATGATCATGACATCAACATTTTTTCTTCTTCTAGTATCTATCTCTCCTAGTTGTGAAGTACATACTTTTATGTTAGACAACACAATCAATGAAGGTCATGAATATCTTAGTTGCCCCCCTTCACCTAGGGAAACCCCTCTTGAAAAAAACTCTTCAACCATTGATCATTCCCCTACTTGCGATGAAGTCCTTTTAGAAGAAACAACTTGCAAATGTCAAAAAAATTTGGCTTGTTGTTCTCCTAAAAACTCTCCTTATAGGGAGAATCTCACGGTGCAAACATATATGAACATTGACACATCTCCTTCAACCAATAAACCTTCCCTAGGAGAGGATACTCAAGTGGCATTAGAATCCCCTTCACCAACATATCATGCTAATCAAGACAAAATTTTTGAGGTTACGACGACACAAGTGCGATCTCCTTTAATTAGTGAGCTTCCTAAGTCACCTTCCATTAGTGAATCACATAAATTTTTGAGCTGTCTTGAAATCCATCATGCAATCTACTCATAACAATGTTTTGCAATTTCTCAATTGTAACTTAGTGGCTCAAACATCTAGAGGACCACACGATACTCCTACACCATTACCTTTTCCTCAAAATGTGCCTAGTGTTGAAGATCTCAAAAAGACTCTTGCTAATATATCTGTATGGGAACTAATTCAACTCTCACCGACAGTGAAACTTCTCTTTCATGAAATGTTGCAAATACGAAAGGAAGATATACAATCTTACATAAAACTGAATCATGTAACATCCTCCTCTCGTCCCATGCAAGCCACCTAGTCATAAATCACATTCCCTAAACATGAGTTACTCTCACTTGAAATTAAAAAAAAGAATGATCCCTTAATGATAAAGGTGATCATTAATGAAACTCTAGTTAGGCATACTCTCATCGACAATGGAATGGAAATTAATGTTTGTAGCATGGACCTCCTACACAAGCTTTGCATGCAAAAAAACCTCATTCAACTTAATGATGTTCATATTTGTGGCTTTGACAATGTTCATAGGCAACCACTTGGGATGATCACATTACCTATTGAGGCCGGACCTGTAGTGATGCCTACATCTACTCATATCATGAAATGACACCTTCCATACAATCTTCTCTTGGGAGACCATGGATTCATGCTATGTCATGAAGTTTGAATACAACAAAAAGATATACACGATTGATGCCGATGAGTGAAGCAATATGTTAACTGATCACAACACCCCCAACTCCCCTAATCCATTCATTCATATATCACAACTTGAACCTATACAAGTTGATGCTAATTATTCACCTAGAACAATGCTCTTTTGTGATAATTGGTGGTCATTAGATTCTACACCTCCTTTTCATAGCATTTCCAAAATTTCACCCTCATGGTCCAAAGAGTCATATACGAATGATTCATTTTTAGACACAAGTTCTAGTAGTGATTGGAGTTTCACACCTACATTTAAGGGAGGGTGTGCAATATCCCAATATCAACCCAAACAACCTTATTTTCCATTCACTCAACTTATTTCTACCAAATCACCTCATGATGGTGATGGGGGAAATATAACTCCCATCCCTCATGAAGCAACGACACATAACATTAAAAAGGATTTGTGTTCTTGTAAAGAAACCAATCCTTCTAACAAACACACACCCCCTTCCTCTCACTTGGAAGATTGTTATGGTATTGGTTTCAATATTCCTCCTACACATGGATGCAATGAACACACGAACCAAACCAACATATTATACTCTTTCAAGAAATATCTAGGGGTATCTCCCTTGTTCCCAATTTTATCACACACTTTGTACACCAATAACATTCAACCTATCAAGGAGTGTGGTGCTCTTCTTTGTGTTGGAACACCTAATTCCTCTACTTGATACTCACTTTCATCCATTCTAGGCTCACCTTTGTCTTGCACTAAGTGGGGGAAAGGGGTTCGATAGCCTTTTCCTTGTATGTCACTTTTCATTGTCTCTTTTGACTATTCGTTAACCTTTCATGAACATATAAGAGCAAGCTTGGGATGTTGATGAAATGTCTTAAGATTGACTCACATGTGACATACTCCCCTTTTTATGACGTAGTTTCTCAAAAACATATGACTTGGCATAGGGATTTTTGAGTAAGCTCTCATGTCCTCTTCTTCTACTATAAAGCAATTGCTCACAGTACAGATATTCACAACCGCTTTAAAGTGGGGGCATACATCACCACTCACATTTCATTGTGTGATTTTTTTTTTCTTGCAATGCATCCTCTTCTTGGTGGTCATTGGGCTTGATTCCCTCCAAGAGCGTGATACTTCTTTTGACTTATCCTCTCTTGGAGACATTAAGCAACAATGTCCCCTAAGATGAGACCTTGCACGAATTAAGAAAAATCCCTTTGAACAGTCCTTGCACTATTCTGCATTCACAATGTCTATGAGTGTCAAGCATACAAAGTTTTTCTTACCTCATAGAGCTCAAAAATCATTTTCCTTTGTGGCACCTTATTAACATTATTAGGAGGTATAACTTTGGTATGGTTGAGTGGGAAGCCCACATGGCATAACTTTCCCCATAGCCACCTATGTGTTTGTGAGTGCATACCAACTAGCGTATGTATTTCACCTTTTGGGATTTCTCTCCCCGCGGACAACTAGAAGTTCTGTGGCCCTAGAGTGAGTATACTTTTGGGTTTTCTCACCCAATAGATAACCAAGAGTTCCGTCGCCCTAGAGTAAGTACACATTTCCTTTCTAAAACAAACAAGCCTAGATTTGATCCACAACTAGTTGAACAAATGATCAAAGCTTGATCTACCCCTTTCATTTTCATCTTCCTTATTCTTTCCATTGCATGATCTTGATTTAGAAGCTTGGATCTTGGGAACTGTATTTCCTTCTTGATATTTCTCATTCTTTGTCATCTGTATCTGTACACTTGGATCTCTCTTGAATTTCTACTTCAGTGTTAGTTTGAAGCTTGGTTCATCCTCTCACTAAAGTGGGAGCTAAATGTGCCATAGAATAAAGTACCCTTTGCTTGACTAGTTGAACAAATGATCAAAGCTTGATCTACCCCTTTCATTTTCATCTTCCTTATTCTTTCCATTGCATGATCTTGATTTAGAAGCTTGGATCTTGGGAACTGTATTTCCTTCTTGATATTTCTCATTCTTTGTCATCTGTATCTGTACACTTGGATCTCTCTTGAATTTCTACTTCAGTGTTAGTTTGAAGCTTGGTTCATCCTCTCACTAAAGTGGGAGCTAAATGTGCCATAGAATAAAGTACCCTTTGCTTGACATGGGATTAATTCATGATAAATTGGACTTAATGAGGCCTTGATTCAGGTTTTGTGAAGCATTTTATGCATCCACACTAAGTCTTGGACCCTTAACATGCTTTTATCAATGTCTTGTAAAGGTGTTGTAAAATAATTTCACGCTTTTATAGACTTAATAAACTCATTTCTTCCTAATTCAACATTATAAAAAGCATTTAACATTATCACATCAATTTAGAAGGCTTGTGAATTAAACTTAATGTTAAACTAGTGTTGTAATGTGTCTTGCACATTCACATTGGTTCTTGTGCCTTCCTAGGCTATGTGGACCACATTTTAGTGTTGTAAAGTGTATTTAATCACACTTTCACATTGAATTATGTGTCCCAAGACCTATTTGAAATTCACATCACTAATAGGCCCCTATTAACCCATATTGTGCATTCCGGGGCCTAAATTGATCAAATAACTAGAAAAGTTGCAATATAAACCTTATTTCCTTATATCCTAGCACCTTAGCTATCAAAAATGGCCCCTGTGGGACCCATTCACCATGCATGGTGAATCAGTCCCATGTAGGTGGGACCCTTCGCCATGGGTGGCGAATGAGTCTCATTTGGCCCATTTATGACATTTGAGCGAGAAAAAAGTGAAATTTAAGTTTAATTTTACTTCATGTTGGCCTTAGGGATCTAATTTTTGGGCTAATAGGGTGAATTGCTTATAAAATCACCTCTCTAAACTCATTTTCACATCCATTCTTCATTATTCATCCACCAATCTACCATCTCAAGTCAAGCGACTTAGGGTTTCATCATTTCAAGTCACCAAGATATCAATCTTCAAACATTCAAGGGAAAATTCTTCATGTTTTGCTGCAGACATTCAAGATCAAACATCATGGCAAGGTAATCAATTCCATTGTTGCATGTTTCATTCCATTCTTTCATCATTTTGGTTTAATTACATAAAAGGGGTTTGACTAAGGCAAACTCCCATGCCCTAACATTCAACATTTCTCCTTCTTGCCTTGTGTTTTTTTAGATTTGGGACTCTTGGAAGCTTGGAAATCATTGAAGATCAAGTTGTAAGGTTGCTAAAGTCTTCTCTCCATTCAACAAGTCAAAACATCCACAAAAACTCATTTTCAGACCTGTCGACCTCCTACAAGGATTTTACAACTAAGCTCTTACAACTGTGATTCAAAGATTGGATATCTAAACTGAATAGCCATTCAATCATCATGAAGGTGCATTTAACTTGTCAAACCAGGGATGTGAACTTGAAATGGGTCAACATAGTGTGTGCTCTAGGAACTCAAAGTAGCCATTTTCATTCTACAACTAAGAAAGATGCAGTGCTGAAAGTAATTGCTTGGAAAGGAATAACATAAATGTTGAACATAAACCAAAAACCATACTAAGCTTTGAAATGCATGATAGAAATGAAAATATGAACAACAAACATAAAACTACTCTATCTACTTTGGCTGCAGGAACAGTCACAAAATGGAATTCTAGTAGCTGCAGGAACAGTTAGCGCTAGATTCTTAACTAATTACTAAACATAAAGTAATAACTAGGCTAAACTAAGCTAAAGGATGAATTTCTCACCAAGTGGGCCCCCTTGGATGAGTATCCTTTACTAATAACAAAAACTTAGATGCTCAAACTCATAACTTTATTTTATTCATCATAAAATATGAGTACAAAAGAGTAGCATAACTATATTACTGAAAACTAAGAATGCAAGTACAATATCAGATCACGCAATTACTTTTTAGAAAAGGAGCATTTGATCCTTATTTATAGTACCAACTAAACAAGGTAGTCAAATCCACGAACCGAGAGGATGCCATTTAGGGAAAACAGAGAAAGTGGGGCGATGGTTACACATGCATGGAATCCAATCAGACATGCATGCCCAACTGCAGATTTAGCACTGCAGTAACACACACATTTGCTCAAAATCAATAAAGAACACTACAAGGTGGTTACATTTGGTTTGCATCGGGAATCTCCTGCTATCCTCCTCCTTTGACCTTTGAATGATTCCCTTGCTAGAAGTTATGATGCATGCCCAGCTGGCGGTGTCTTCCTCAATTTAGCATCCTCAAATTATATCTGCATGGAAATGTTAGTATGCACAATAATTGCATATCTGTATCCACCTTAAAGAACATTTTTTAACCACATGCATCATTAATATAGGTAGTCTGGATATAACATGCCATTAACATTAAAGGTTTGCAGAAATAGGATTAAGCCCAATGTCAATAGTTCTGAGGAAATATCATAAAAAATATCAACACTTAACACCAAGGTCCATGATATTTTTAGCAAATAAACCATAAATTCTACCCAAAACTAGACCATAAAATAGGATCATCACTCCCCCCAACCTAAGGTCTTGCTGGTCCTCCAGCAGGGGAAGGGTTGTTCTTCTGCTTGGTCAATGCTTTGAAATTTGCAACTGACAACTGCCCTACATTAGTGTTTGCTATTCGTGAATCAGGGTCCCAATAGAATCCTCCCAATATGTCTAATCGACTCCATCTCTATGCAGCAATATCATATTGGTAGAACCTAAAGTTCAGTATAGGCCACATTAGGATGGGTGGCTGAAAAGTCAGGGGAAGCCAAAATCACCCTTTTTTCCTTCCAATGTGCATATATCTGTCAATTATTTTAAGTGCTGCAACATAGTTCTAGATGGAATGAGGCTCAACCTTTTTGAGATAATTAGTTATGCTATTCAATCTTTGTGAGAGGTATCTCTTCATGGTTTCCTCTTTTGCTTTTTCCTTTACCTCATACTCACTCTAGACTGCTTCTATCCAAGGCATAATCCTATTACCATAGCTAGGTCTGAAAAGCATTATGTTCCATTCCCTGTAAATGTCCCTTGGATTCCTTGATTCAACCTTGAGGGGGGTTGCCAGTATTGGCATGGTGTGATGGTTTATAGGTGGCATTTTTGTTCTTGCCACCAAGGTTCAAACCCCATTGGGGTGGTATTGTTGAATGGTTGTATCCGGTTCATAGCTCCGGTCAAAAGTGTTTACCCCTTGAATAACAACCTTGATTGGAAGAGGGATGTTAGACTCCAATTGCTTATAAGCCCCATGTTGTTGTCCCCAACTAATATCATTTTGCACCTAGGACATATATGCCCTTAATTGGACATCCCCAACATACAACAACAGATTCCAATCATGGTCTTGAGTCACAACATAATTATGCAAATAAAACTCACACAACAAATTCTTCATTTCAAGGGAAGCAATTCCATAAGAATTGAAAAATTCAACAGGGGTCTCAATAGAAGGATTCAAACCTGAGACAATTCTTCCCAGCTTAAAAGAAAGATACTTTTCCTTTAAATGCAGAGCATAGACCCTTGGAGGGGCCCTAGACTCTAAAATCTGTGGTATTAAGGCTGCCATATCATCCACGTTTTTCTTCAATGTGGCAATTTCTGCATCCTTGTCTTCAATCTCCTCATCTTTCCTTTGAATTTCCTTCTTCAATCTATGCTTCTCCTCCTTCCATTCTTCTTCTCTTCTTTGCATTTCCTTCCATAAATGCATAGCTACTATGTGCATTGAGAAATTTGGGGTTTATGCATTCCTACCAACATTTTCCCTAGCACTGATGCTTGCTCTCCATATAGTACTAACTACAAGGATTCAGGCTATAGGGGTACTGATTGTTCTTGTTTTTGTTGTTGCTGCAGGAACTCTTGCTGCAGGATCTCTTACTGCAGGATCTCCTGCTGCAAGAAATCCTGATTTTCCTCATTCCCTTGATTCTCCACTTGTTCTGCAATGTCAGTGAGGTCTACCAATGTTATGTATGCTGCCGTCTTAAATATATCCTCTTCCTCGATATTCACTTGCCCCATTGGAGCTTCTATGTCTTCCTATGATATTTCTCTAGACTTAGGGATTTCTTGCAGAGGCATACCAAAGGCTGGCTTGACTGGTCTTTCTTTTCTAGGAGGGCTCTCATGTTTTTCTTTGGTTACAAGATGAACAGTGTCAGCCTTTCTCTTCTTAGAGCTTGGCACCTCTTTTTCTGCTGGCTGCCTTTTGGCTTTTCCTTTTCTCAATTCTTCCTCTCTTTTCTATGCCCTAGTTTTCATTAAAATTCCAAGTGGAATATCGTCATCATAATCTGGAGGAGAACTTTCTTTGTCTAAGTGCTCTTTCCTAGAAGAGCTATTTTCTATGGTGTCCTCTGCTACAGGAGGGTTTGCACTAGGGCCTGCGCCAGAGGTTGAAGCACCAAGAGTGGCTTCAGCCGTGCTCAATCTCCTACTAGACCTATGGGGTTGAGGTAAAACCCTAGGTTGTAAGTGCTCAGGTCTAATTTGATCAATTTTTAAGAATTCTTCCCAGGGCATTCTAGATACATCATGCAGAGACTTCTCAACTAGCAATTTAATCAAAAAATGGTGGGAAACAGAATTGTCCCTACCTTTTTGAGTCTTGACCGCCATGATTGAAAGAAGGTTGTATAGCACATTCGACACATTCATCCTCCTTCTGTGCCTCATGTGATTCAAAAGATTGAAGTGCACGAAATGCAGATTCGACTAGCAACCTTCACAGGGGATATATTTTATGACATAAATAGCTATTTGCTTCCATGGCTTGGTTAAAGACATTCTCTTCACACCCTATTTATCTATGCTCAATGGAGGGTTGTTTAGCTCTATAAATTCGGCCCTAGCTGACTTGGCGTCTCTGGAAGTAGGGTAATTTTCACCATCAGAAGGTAGCCCTGTAACTTATGCAAATCTTTCTTCAGTCGCTATGACCTCTAGCCATTTTACCGTAGCCTTCCTTCAGACAATGTCTGGGTGAATTCTAGTGCAATGTCTTCATCGAAATCATCTAGCTTCAGGAAGTAGTCTATCCTCCCGTAGTTTCTGAATTCGGCTAGGCATTGTGCATCCTGCAGTAATACATCGTGCACAATGGGTTCATTTCGAATTAACCCACCTCCCATTATCTGTAATCAAACAAACACTCTGTAGTTTCTTTCCTGTAATTCTCGCCTGAAAACCAAATTCACCTTCCTGCAACACTTGCTAAATTTTCAATGCCAATGTCGATTGAATTTTCCCTTTTTACCTTTTGTTTGCAACACAACTTGAGATATGATAGGGTCAATAATGACAAGGAAGGAGTAATAAAGGAAACCTATGATGGAGAGAAATGGTGGCGACAGTTAGTGTCACTTCACACATTCGAGCTGTCCTCTCACTTAAATTTCAAATCAACTCAATTTAAATTTTGTTGACGTAGACCAACATGAATTGACACGTGGGAAAAATATTCACATCTTTTTCCTTCCCCCCAACCTAATTTTGGGCATGTGTCCTCACATGCAGAATGATGATTTGACAAGGTAGGGAATATTGGCATGCTATGGTGAACATCCATATTAATGCACAACAGTTAAATGAATGCACTAAAAGATAGTTAAGATATAGCAATTAATGTGCACATACCTGAATGTGTGGAGGATTCATTGCAAATATTGTGGAGAAAGTACTGCTCACCTTTTTAGGAAATAAGTTGAGTAATTAATGAAGATAAGGTGGAATGAGGTGAAGTGGAATGAAGTGATGTGATGGAAGAGAGAGAAAGGTGGAAATGGATGGGTGGATGGGTGAAGAAATGGACTCCCACAAAAGTGGAAGTCTTTATTATGACAAGTACATACCTTAATTAGCTAGAAGGAGGGACACTAGGTCCACTTCCTTTAGCTGTAGGAAGCTCGAGTGCTGCATGCTGAGTGAATTGCTGCAGGAACTCCTCCTTGGAAGTTGGATTGTGATACAATCTGAGGCGATGACCATTGACAAGCAACTTGAATTTGAATGGGTCAATAGTAATGAGCTCTACAACACCATTAGGGAATACTTCAACAACCTCATATGGTCCTAGCCACCTTTTCTACAATTTTCCTGCATTGTCTTGATACTTTGAGTCATAGAGCAAGGCCCAATCTCCTGGTTTGAATTTCTTGTCCTTGATGAATTTTTCGTGTCACTTGATTCTCTGATTCTACACTACCTCTGTGTGATGTAGGGCTGCTCTTCTCATCTCATCCAAAGAATTTAGCTGCATGATTCTTTCTCTCTGTGCCTTAGAGATATCCATCCCCAAATCTACTGTAGTTTAAAGATTCTTGTGTTCAAATTCAATAGGCATCATGGTTGTCTTTCCATACAACAACTCAAATGGAGTGAAACCTGTAGTTGTTTTCTAGGTAGTTCTGTAGGACCAAACAACTTCTGGTAATCCTTTTGCCCAATCCTTTTTCTGGATAGCTACTTTCTTGGTTAGAATAGCTTCAATTTCTCTATTGGTCACCTCAACTTGGCCATTGGCCTGGGGGTGATAAGGAGTAGACTTCCCGTGTCTTATGTTGTACTATTAACTAGTGCTACAACAAGGGTTGATGTGAATTGAGTTCCTTGATCAGTCACTATCTCTCTTGAAACTCCATACCTTGTGAAAATATCTTCATAAAGAAATTTTGCAACCTTGTTATCTCTTGCATGCTTCATGGCCTTAACTTCTACCCATTTAGTTACATAATCAGTGCATACCATAATATAGGACTTACCATTTGATGGAGGGTCAATGGGTCCTACAAAATCCAATCCCCACTTGTCAAAGGGAGTGATTACTACCTGAGGGAAAAGTGGCATCTCATCAGATTTGGTTGGTTTTCCCATTCTTTGACATCTGTCACATTTTCTTGTATACCTGCATGCATCCTTGTGGAGTGTTGGCCAACAATATCCTGTGTACAAAATATTCATTGATGTCCTCTTGGTTGCAAAATTTCCTCCACATGGTTCATTGTGGCATGCATGCAAAATGTCATATGTCTCATCTTCTTTCACACATCTCCTCATGACATGGTCTAGTCTAGTATAAAAAAAAACATGCAACAATCCATGAGAAAGGAAAAGATT
Organism: Sequoia sempervirens; assembly: GCA_007258455.2. NCBI lineage: Eukaryota > Viridiplantae > Streptophyta > Pinopsida > Cupressales > Cupressaceae > Sequoia > Sequoia sempervirens. The sequence continues at coordinate 140,172,992 of VDFB02256132.1, forward strand.
GTTCAATGAGTGCCCTTATCTCTTTTGGGGAAAAGTGAGGTGGAACTCTACCTGTGACCAGATAATTAGCTATGTCAACATACTAGGGTGTTTGTACATTGATAGAGAATAGATGTTCATCAGGAAAAGAGTCATCTATGGCTTGATTATCCTCTGATGTAGTCAGCTTTGAAAGGAAATCTGCAACAACATTGGCCTTCCTTGGTTTATCCACAATGGTTATGTCAAACTCCTGTATCAACAATAACCATCTTTCCAGTCTACCTGTGATCAAAGGTTTATTCATGAGATACCTAATGGCTGCATGATCAATGTGCACAAAAATTTGATAACCTGTTATATAGTGCCTGAATTTGTTCAATGCATAAATCACTGCCATCATTTCTTTCTCTATCACTGTATAGTTGAATTCAACTCCTTGCAAATTTTTGTTGACAAAATAAATGGCATTTTCAATAGCTCCTTCTTTTTGTCCTAAGACTGCTCCTATGGCATAATCTGATGCATCTGTATGGATGTGGAAAGGAATCTCCCAATTAGGTCCTTTGAGTACAAGATCACGAGTCAAGGATACCTTCAAATCAGAAAATGCCTTGTCACAATCTTCAGTCCTTTGGAATTCAACATCTTTAGTGAGGAGGGTATACAATGGTGCTGCTATTTTGCTAAAATCCTTAATGAACCACCTATAATAGCCTACATGGCCCAAGAAACTCCTAACATCCCTCTATTTTGTAGGTGTGGGTAGATTTGTGATCACCTCAATCTTTGCAGGATCTACTTGAATTCCTTTGTGAGAGATGTAGTGTCCAAGAACTACACCTTCTTGCATCATCATGAAGCACTTTTCACTATTTAAAGAGATATTGTGATCTTCACATCTCTATAGGACTTTCCTGAGATTCTCCAATGCTTTGTTGAAATCAGCACCATAGGTGGTGAAATCATCCATTTAAATTTCCATGCAATCATGAGAAATGTTTGAAAATATGCTAATGACTGCCCTCTAAAAAGTTGAAGGTGCATTGCATAAGTCAAATGGGAGTGCCGAGTAGGAATAGGTCCCCCATGGACATGTAAAAGTGGTCTTCTCTTGGTCCTTTGGTGCAATTTGGATCTAGTTGTAGCCACTGAATCCGTCAAGAAAAGAAAATTATTGATTTCGTACAAGTGAGTCCAAAACTTGATCTATGAAAAGTAAGGGAAAATGGTCCTTTTTGGTAGCAGCATTAAGTTATCTGTAATCAACACAAATTCACCATTTACCTCCTTTTTAAGCACAATCACTAATGGAGAAACCCATTGGCTATCTGAAATGGGGTAAATAAATCCTGCATCTAGCAACTTCTGCAGTTCTCCTTTTACAATTTCTCTCAGTGCAGGGTTAATTCTTCTTTGTGGTTGCCTCACTGGGGTGCAATCATCTCTGATATAAATTATGTGTGTGCAAAGTTTAGGGTCCAATCCCTTCATATCATGATAATCCAATGCAAATGCATGCTGATGGGTCCTTAATAAGTTTTCCAAGAGAAATTATTGTTCTTCACTCAGTTTGCTGTTAACATTCAGATACTTTCCTTCTGACACCTGTACTTGTGTAGTTAACTCTATCACAATTGCTTCATTAATATATGGTACCTTGAGTTCATATGGCAGAAATGTATGGGACATACCTATTGTTGTAGGAAGTCCTTCTGTAGGAACAGTGGTTGAAGGAAGAATGGCTGCAGGAAGAACGTCTGCAGGAATAGTGGCTATAGGAAGAACATGCAAAAGTGTCTTGACTGAAGTAGCAGAATGAGAAGATGGTGCTTCCTCCACTTCAAAATGGTTCTAAATGATGTTAACCAATACTTCATCTTCATATTTAAGTTTCATGAAGGAGCTTTTTCCTAACAGCATAAGCTTACCACAAAATTAACTTTCTCAACTTCTTCACCAACATGTGGCCATACAGGATTATCCTCATCATGGGATGGCTAAGCAAGAGGATGAAGAACAATTTTTTTGGTACTCTTCCCATTAGAAATGGTCATGTCACCTGACTGACATCCAATATATGTGTATGGAGTTGCTAACCATGGCCTTCCAAGAATTATGGGATACCCGCCTAGTGTAGCTTTAGGGGAAAGAATCATGAAGTCTGTTGGGTACTCCCAAGAGTCTAAAATCACCAAAAGATCCTCCACTATACCATCAGGATTGACAGTAGAACTATTAGCAAGCTACAAGATAGTAGGAGTAGATCTCATGCTTGCCACATTTAGTTGCTACAGGATGTCCTTGGTCATTGCATTTATTGCTACCCCTAAATTAATCAGAGCATTATTTATTTGAATCCCATTTATAACAACTGCTACCACAAGACTACTTGGGTAATTGTACTTAGGGATAGTCACTTTTCCAAGCATGATGTTAGCTAGTTGTCCCACCACATGAACCGTAGTGAGGTTTTTCTTCTTCCTGCTTGGATTCTTGAGGCATGCTTCCTTGATTGCTTTGCCATAGATTGGGACATCCTTTATGACCTGAAATAGAGGTATCTGGACACATATATGCTTCAGCTGATCTAGGATGTCAAAAGTTGTATCTTCCTTTTCTTCCTTCTTGGAAACTTCCAATCTCTGAGGAAATGGTGGTTCTTGTTTAGTTTGCTTGACTTGGACTGGTTCAAAAATTTTGGGTGCACTTGGCTGAATGGGATCATTCAGAGGTTCCTCCTCCTCTTCCACAGGAAGCTCAGTGATAATAGGCTTGGAAGGGGTTGGTAAAGTAGTTCCTAAACACAAGTGGATATCACTTACACTCATAACATATGCAGGGAATTGATTTGAATCAACGAAGTATATAGGTTGCTGTTGTGGTTTGTTATTTGGATTGGGTGTGGGATGAGCTGGTAGTTGAGTAGATTTAGGTGCATTTGAGCTTGAATTAGTAGGTGGAGGCATTATAGCAGGTTGCTGGGGCTAAGAAGGTGGCTGTATGTAACTGGTTGTCTAGGTAGGCCATTGTTGTGCTCCCCTCCATTGATTTGTTTGTTGCCAATTTCCTGGAGGCAGTTGCCAATGCCTTTAAAATTGCTGCCAATTCTCCTGAGGTTGCTGCCACTAGGGTGGAGAGTTTTGATGATTGGGCCAAGCATTTGGAGGGTTACCCCAGGGCTTTGGTGGATATCCTCCATATCTGGATGGATATGAGGGCTGCCATTAGTTACTAGGTGAATAGGAATTGAAATATGGCCCAACATAAGAGAGCAAATCTAGTGGCATACCTTGTCTTGGAGCCCAAGGCCTCCTTTGTGCAACATAGTAGACTTGGTCTTCTTCAATCTGAATTGGCTTGAATTTGAGTGCAATCTACCTACCTCCAATATTAGCTACCATCTTGCATCTGTAGTCCTTTTGTCTGCAATGGGGGAAATACTTTTCCAAGATTGCCTCTATTTCCTATTGCTTCTTCTTAGCCTGAAGTGTGTCTAGCTGAGTAACTAGATTGTTTATAATGTCTTGCTTGAAGTCTACTAACAAATGAGTAATCTCCATTCTTGAAACTCCACCGGTAGATGACTTACCCATGGAAGATTGGTAAGCTCTTCCTTTCTTTGAAGCTACCCTAGATTAGTTTTAGCATATTTTCTTGATATCTTCCCAAGGAACTTTGGAAATATCTCCTCCTCCCATCAGGTCCAAGGCATCAATGTAGCTGTCATTGATTCCTTTGAGGAAAAGCAACTTTTGTGAGTCTTCATTAAGTGTATGGTGTGGAGATTTTTGTAGGCAGAATAGAAACCTTGCAATATAATCCTCCAGGCTCTCATCTTCCTTTTGCTGCATCCTAAAAATGTCACCTCCTCTCATGTCATCACCCTTGCAATACTCCTTGTATTTCTCAAGGAATTTGGTCTTCATGTCTTCCATAGTTTCCACAGTATCTCTACCTAGGCTCATGAACCATCTTAATGCAACTTCTTTCAGAGCGGTAGGAAATAGCTTAAGCCTATGGGCATCAGTGGTATAGTCATAACTCCTGTAGAGTATGTCAAACTCAAACAAGAAGGTATCAGAATCTTCTGTGACAAGTCCATAAAACTTGGGGAGTGCTGAAGCAGGGTATTTTTGATGTTGTCAACTTCATTTTGATGGGAAATGGGGAAAGGAAAAGCTGGTTGGTTAGGTCTGTTCCTATTTACATCACCCATGCCTACTTGATGTAGTTCCAAAGCAAAGGGGTTCTCAAGCTAATTTTGGTCTTTAGAGGAGACGTCAGAGCTAGTCAGATCAGGAAATGCATCAACAAGGGGTGTGGATATTCTTCTTCTTCTTCTCTTAGCAGGTTCTGATATTCAACTAGTTGGAATGATTAGGATTGTTAGGAAGGAATCTCCCATAAGCATCCCTTCTCCTTCCTCTATGCATGCAGTATCAACTCACTATCAGCTAACTCACACAAAGAATTGGTAAAGAATAAGGGGGTTCATTACTTCCTAAATGAGGGTATACTAAGAACAACTTCCAGAAACACTACAACAAGAAAAAATACCAATGAATCCAAATAAATCCCTAGTTTGACACCATCCCCGACAATGACACCAAAAATGTTAGCCTCCTACAATTATTTAACAACTAAGCTCTTACAACTGTGATTCAAAGATTGGATATCTAAACTAAATAGCCATTCAATCATCATGAAGGTGCATTTAACTTGTCAACCCAGGCACATGAACTTGAAATGGGTCAGCATAGTATGTGCACTAGGAACTCAAAGTAGCCATTTTCATTCTACAACTAAGAAATATGCAATGCTGAAAGTAAATTGCTTGGAAAGGAATAACATAAATGTTGAACATCAACCAACAACCATACTAAGCTTTGAAATGCATGACAAAAATGAAAATATGAATAACAAACAAAAAACTACTCTGTCTACTTTGGCTGCAAGAACAATCATATAATGTAATTCTAGTGGTTGCAGGAACAGTTAGCACTATATTCTTAACTAATTACTAAACAAAAAGTAATAACTAGGCTAAACTAAGCTAAAGGAAAGATTGCTCACCAAGTGGCCCCCCTTGGATGAGTATCCTTTACTACTAACGAAAACTCAGATGTTCCAACTCAAAACTTTATTTTATTCATCAAAAAACACGAGTACAAAAGAGTAGCATAATTGTATTATTGCAAACTAAGAATGCAAGTACAATATAAGATCACACAACTTTTTTTTAGAAAAGGAGCATCTGATCCTTATTTATACTAGCAACTAAATAGGGAAGTCAACTCCACAAACCAGGAGGATGCCATTTAGGGAAAAAAGAGAAAGTGGGGCAATGGTTACACATGCATGTCCAACTGTAGATTTAGCACTATAGTAATGCACACATTTTCTCAAAATCAATAAAGACCACTACAAGGTGGTTACATTTGGTTTGCATGGGGAATCTCCTACCCTCCTCCTTTGACCTTTGAACAATTCCCTTGCTGGACATTATGGTGCATGCCCAGCTAGCAGTGTCTTCCTCAATTTAGCATCCTCAAATTATATCTGCATGGCAATGTTAGTACGCACAATAATTGCATATCTGTAACCACCTTAAAGAACATTCATTAACCACATGCAAAATTAATATAGATAGTCCATATAACATGCCATTAACATTAAAGGTTTGCAAAAATAGGATTAAGCCCAATGTCAATAGTTTTGAGGAAATATCATAAAAAATATCAACACTTAACACCAAGGTCCATGATATTTTCAGCAAATAAACCATAAATTCTACCCAAAACTAGACCATAAACTAGGCTCATCAAGACCCGTAAATCAGAGTTTCAGAAGTGGACACCTGGAGAAGTCTAAAGTATAGATTAGAAGCTCCGGATTCCATTTTTGAATATTCAAAAATTCAAAAGTGGACTCATTTTCCATGGGTGGGGAATAAGTCCCAATTCCAGGTCAGTTTTGAGTTTTCTACATTTTTAGACACCCTTTTGTTAGAAATAGGTTCCAGCTCAATTTTGCGGAACAAGGACTAATTCGCCTAGAATGGAAAATAAGTCCCACTAGGCCTTAAAACTAGCATCAACATCATTTCAAATATCATTTCTAGCCTCCTTCAACATCTCAGGTGCACATTTTCAGTTTGGTTCATTTCTATTAAGTTTTGCATTCATTTCTAGTTCATTGTTGCATTACACAATGCGTTTTCAAACATCATTTCAAATATCATTTCCAACCTCCTTTAACATCTCAGGTGCACACTTTCATTTTGGTTCATTTCTATTAAGTTTTGCATTCATTTCTAGTTAGTTTTGCATTCATTTCTAGTTAGTTTTGCATTCATTTCTAGTTCATGGTTGCATTACACAATGTGTTTTCAAACATCACTTGTTTCTTAGGTTTTGCATTCATATTCGATCAATTTCATAGCTTATTTGCACTTAGATCATTTCATTTGGTCTAAATAACATCATACATTGCATAATTTGAGTGAACCTAGTTAGATTTTGTGTGGGGTTTATCTCTCTCCTTTTAGGTGAAATATCCTAAGAGTGCAAGAGTAGCCTATATAGATCCCACACCCAAAAATCTACGGTCCAGTTTGCTTCATGACCAAATGTATCTTCAACAAGATTATTGCATGCGTATTAAAAATGTTGTTTGTCAAAATGATTTCTAGGTTGATAAGCACTAACATAAGAGGGAGATCAATTTATCGTTGATAAAGACATCCATAACATCCTTGACGAATTCTATTAAGAATACAACCTTAGGAAATATTGTAAATAAATTAATTTAGGTTCTCACGAATAGTGATGATATGATTTAGGTTGTGACATTTTGAAGGCAAAAAGTTGTGACCCTCCGAATAGAAAAGACATGACCCTTTTATAATGAAGGGTGGTGACCATGCCTATCATAGATGTGCCCAATTGGATGTGTTGGGGCTTGTAGTTTTTCCCCATGAAGAACAAAATAAAAATTAGCCTACCTTGCAACTTTACACTACATGCATCTGACAATTTTTGGAGAATTAGAAAAACTTTCACCACGGGTAAATGCCTCAAATATATCAAAAACCTAGAGAGGTTATTTTGGAGGGGCCCTATGTGATCCTTTAGCCTCAAATGAAATGTTTCTAAGTGACATGATTTTTGAGTAATGGATCCTTAAAGATTACTTCCTTTTTGCACTTTGTTCTTTTAAGAGACTTCGTCGGTACAATATAGCTCAGACTATTTCACCATGTTTAGGTGTGAATCAAGAACTTTCCTAGCATAAACCCACCAATCCAAACATGTTGGAACTGTTATTTTGGTCAGATGATGAACATAACAAAAGTTACACCACCTTACAACTTTACATTGCATGCATCTAATGCTTTTTCCATCAATTAAAAACTCAACACCACGAGAAAATGCCTTAGAGATATCAAAAAATGAGAGAGGTTATTGTAGAGGGTCCCTACGTGATCCCATAGCCTTAGATGGAATGTTTCTATGTGACATGGTTTCCGAGTAATAGCTCCTAAAAGGTTGCTGCATTTTTGCATTTTGGTCTCTTAAGAGACTTCACCGGTACAATGTAGATCAGACTGTTTTGATGTGTTTGGGTGCAAAATAGGACCTTTCCTACCATAAAACCACCAATCCAAATGTGTTGGAACTATTGATTTGGTCACATGATGAATAAAATGAAAGTTACACTACCTTGCAACTTTACACTGCATGCATTTGACCTATTTTCCATCAACTGAAAACTCGACACCATAGGAAAATGCCTCAGAGATATAAAAAATGATAGATTTTATTGTAGAGGGGCCCTACTTGATCTCGTATCCTCAGATGAAGTGTTTTTAAGTGACGATTTTTGAGTAATAACTCATCAAAGATTGCTACCTTTTTGTATTTTGGTCTCTTAAGAGATTTCATTGGTACAATGTAGATCAAACTATTTCAACATGTTTTGGGTGTGAAATATGACCTTTCATAGCATAAAACCACCAATCCAAACAAGTTGGAATTGTCAGTTTGGTCATACGATGAACATAACGAAAGTTACACCACCTTGCAACTTTACACCTCATGCATTTGACCTATTTTCCATCAACTGAAAACTCAACACCATGGGAAAACGCCTTAGACATCAAAAACCAAGAGAGGTTATTGTATAGGGGCCCTACATGATCCCATATTCTCAAACAAAATGTTTCTAAGTGAGACGATTTCTTAGTAATAGCTCCTCAAAGATTTCTTCCTTTTTGCATTTTGGTCTCTTAAGAGACTTCGCCAGTACAATGTAGCTTAGACTATTTTGATGTGTAAGGGTGTGAAAAAAAACCTTTCCTACAATAAACCCACCCATCAAGACATGTTGGAACTATCGGTTTGGTTGCATGATGAATAGAACGAAAGTTACACCACCTTGCAACTTTACACTACATGCATTTGATGCTTTTTTCGTCAACTAAAAAATTGACACCACAGGAAAACGCCTCAGAGATATCAAAAACTGAGAGAGGTTATTGTAGATGGGCCCTACATGATCCTGTACCCTCAAATATATATATTTTAAATTACACAGTTTTTGAGTAATATCTCATGAAATATTGCTACCTTTTTACATTTTGGTCTCTTAAGAGACGTCACTGGTACAATGTAGCTTAGACTGTTTCAACGTGTTTAGGTGTGAAAAGAGACCTTTCCTAGCATAAAACCACCAATTCAGACGTGTTGGAATTGTTTTTTTTTTGGTTGCACGATGAATAGAACAAAAGTTACACCACTTTGCAACTTTACACTCCATACATCTGACACTTTTTCCATCAACTAAAAATTCAACACCACGGGCAACTTCCTTAGAGATATAAAAAACCGAGAGAGGTTGTTATAGAGGGGCCCTACATGATCACATACCCTTAGAATTTTTTTTCTAAGTGACATAATTTATGAGTAATAGCTCATCAAAGATTGCTGCCTTTTTGCATTGTGGTCCCTTAAGAGACTTCACTGATACAATGTAGCTCAGACTGTTTCAGTGTGTTTGGGTGCGAAACAAGACCTTTCCTAGTATAAACCTACCCATTCGGATGTGTTGGATCTGTCGGTTTGGTTGCACAACAAACAAAACAAAAGTTACACCATCATGTACCCTTAGAAAAAATGTTTCTAAGTGACACAGTTTTCGAGTAAAAGCTTGTCAAAGATTGCTATCATTTTTCACTTTGGTCTCTTAAGAGACTTCACTAGTATAATGTAGCTTAGACTATTTTGGCATGTTTGGGTGTGAAACAAGACCTTTCATAGTGTAAACCTATCCATCTGGACATGTTGGAACTGTTCCTTTGGTTGCACGACGAACAAAATGAAAGTTACACCACCTTGCAACTTTACACTGCATGCATCTGATGCTTTTTTCATCAACTAAAAACTCGACACCATGGGAAAATTCCTTAGAGATATCAAAAACCAAGAAATTTTATTGTAAAGGGGCCCTACGTGATCCCATAACCTCAGGCAAACTGTTTCTAAGTGACATGATTTCTGAGTAATAGCTCATCAAAGACTGCTACCTTTTTGCACTTTGGTCTCTTAAGAGTCTTCACTGGTACAATGTAGCTCAGACTATTCTAACATGTTTGGGTGTGAACAAGACCTTTCCTAGCGTAAACCTACCCATCCAAATGCATTGGAACTATCACTTTGCTTGCATGACGAACAATGAAGAATCTACACACACACCTTCCTGAACTTCTCAAGAGCAGGAAGAATCTCTTCATTGAATACATTATCTATCTCATTCATTTTGGTCTGCTTCTTTTTCAAGTGTTTTTAGAGTAGACTGACCTCCTTTTCAATGATGATAAAATCTTCTTCTTATCTTTTAATTCCTTATATAAGTTGTTAATTTTAGTCTTCAATTGTTTTGCTTCAATTTAAACACTTCCAACTATTGCTTTTGCATCTGCAACTTGACCATCCACACACTTTTCCTCATCTCTACTGATCTTACCTATTAACACCCATTGGTATTCCTTTTCATGATCTTCTAACTTATTTTTCATATCTTTTACTTTGAGCTTTAGATCAGCTGCTCTGTCATCAAGGCTTAGGACAACAACATCCCTTTGTTTGATAGAGTTTTCAATGTCTTGAATACTTTCATGTGTCCACTGCATCGATTCTCTTTTTTTACACTTAAATTTGATATTGCTTCTTCCTTATCATCTATTTCTAGTTGTATTTTCTCCATGGAAGTCTTAGGTTCAACATTCTTTGACTTCATTTGTTCAGATCCACATATATCATCATCTCTCACTTTTTTTGCTTGCACAAATTCTTACCAAATATAAAACCTCTTGAGTTTTTCCACTTATCCATTTCCATTTTCTCATTCCACATACTGCACAAGCACCTTCCTTGAAACTTCTTGAGAGCAGGAAGAATCTCTTCATTCAATACATTATCTATCACATTCGCTTTGGTTTGCTTCTTTTTAAGTGTTTTTAGAGCAGATTCATTTTTTATTTCATACATTCTAATACTTGCTACCTCCAGTTTTGCATTGTCATTTTACCATTGAACATACTGCACACAAAACTTCCTCAACTTCTCAAGAGCAGATTCCTTTTTTCATTTCATGCATTCTATTGCTTGTTGCTCCAATTATGCATTGCCATTTTCCCATTGCCTAGTTATGAAGGGTGGTTATTGATATTTGGATATGGGAGGTTATGAGGATAATATGTGTTTGTATTGATAAGAGGGAGAAATTGGGATTTTGATAACAAGGATTAAGATGTAGATAGACTCATGACAAGATTTATTTTTATAAGATATGATATGGATTCTGATTGGGTGATGAGATAGGATAAAAGATGATAAAGATTGAATATGATATGATAGGATAGAGATTGGATAGAAAGATAAGGATGATCAATTATGAAAGTAATGATGATGAAAATAATAAGATGATAAGGGTAGGCTAATGGCTGAAAGGACCAAGGTATAAGGATGATGGTTGTGATGACTAGCTTATGATAATGGATGAAAATGCTAAGATGAGGAAAACATGATATATTCTGGATGGATATGATGGAAATACTTGATGTTTTAGGTGAAATCATGGTTGAGGAAAGGTCTCCCAAGTATGATATAGGGTTGTAAAGGTCAAGTTTGTAAATTGAGGTCTCCAAATGGTCAAATGGAAAAACCATAAATATGCATATAATCTGCCCAATATTCACTGTATATGTTGAAAAATTCAGTAGCAAAAAAAAGAAAAACATATGTAAACTCATAACCAAAACATATGTAAACTTGAAATATAGAAACAAAAGGTCTAACTATCAACTACACTACATTAATATCAATAACATGACTATACAAATCAATGTGCATACTTACAAATTAAACCAACTAACCATCCACGTTTTCTCTACTCTTTATTGTGTCAAGTATTGCCTCATGGTTAGATTCACACACTTTCCACAAAGTCTTGTTCAAAGGTCTACCTTGATATTATATCAAATGAACATTGGATGCCAAAACAAGGGTTGAGTAATGAAGAATCTTCCAATGTGTGTCAAAGTCCTGAAACAACCAAACATTAACACTCTTATGTGGGTAACTTCTAAGCCATGTTCCAGTAACAACCACTGAGCCTGTAGGGTACTTGATGTTTTCTCCATCTATAACTGGGGCCTCTAATTTATTTTTGGACTCAACACAATGACACAAGTAATAATCCATTCCCTCTTCATTGTCTTCATCTATAATATCTACATAAACATGCCCTACATTGATGTGTAGAAAATTAGATGAAATTAGTCAACATTACAAAAACACTACAAAGTAAGATAACATTAGAAATTTCAAAAACTATGCAAGTAGATATATTACCTAGTTGAACTAGATCTGATATATGATCAAAGTAAATCAATGATTATATCTATGTTAGTTTCAATGTCGTCAGGGGCCAATACGTGTCAAGTGGGCTAAGATAACTTAACAACCATTTGTTAGACCACTCATTTGAATCACACTCATTCTAGGCTTGAATTATACATGAAGAACAAAAGAATGCCATCTTTCATGTATGGATACTCCATGAACCCACATTTGAGCTTCTGAAAAAGTGTAGCTCACTTCACCTCATCAGTGTATAACAATCCTCATATAGTGCAATATTAGTATCATCTATCAACCAAAAAATCTACGAATGAAGACTTACCTTCATTACCTGGACCCATCGAAGCATTATACCACTCAAAAATTAATTTTGCATATGTCAACTTTGCATTGTGTTTATACTTTAACTCTTCTCATGCTATGGCTCTTTTGATACATGCTCCTACGCCATCATGCTCCCCTTTTCCATGTCCAACCTCATAAAAGTTCCACATTTGTTGAAGACTTGTAATATTATGCATCCTAATCAACTAATAGAACATCCACAAGTTCTTGAATTGTGATGCATAATTATCTGACCATGTGATATGCTAACTGAATAATATACCCCTTCTAGCCAAATCAATGTAGAACACCTGAAAGCAACCTTACATGAACTCTATAAAATGCATGCAATCATCACTAATATAAAAATGATACCCCTTTATGATATTTCTGTCATCCTCTATACTATTATTTGCATGAATGAATGTAATGTGCACAAATATAGAAACCTGTGTGGAGTTTTAATACTGTGTTTACACCTCACGTTGTGGCTGTAAACTCTAGTTCTCTACAAATTCAATGACTGAAACAATGCTACCAAGTGGAAATGTGTCCTTACATAACTTGAATTTTAAATCTAACCATCTATCTCTATGGGTATTCCTTGCATAATCATACACTATACTATCACAAAATATAGACATAAAATGATACACTAGAATCTTTTGAATAACCAAATCACACCTTTTTGCTTCATTACCTTCTTTTCTATTGTGGGCCACTATTTTATACTTGCCGAACTCTACTAGTTTGTTTCCAACCACATGTGTGCTTTCCATATGTTCACATATTAGTATACATTGCAAGCCACTACAATGTTGACATGTGCCATACAAACATAATTTCTTGTAACCTTCCTCTCTTTCACATAAAATTGTTGATATGAAGTCTCTTGAAGATGTAGGTTCGACATGTATGCCACAATCCTACAAATTTTTTTTAGTATGCAAATATAAATATATAGATTAATAAACATCAAAATGGTTAGAAAATTCAATATGTAATCTACAACAACAAGTAGTGTGTGTGTGATTTATTTTGACATAGAAAGGTTTTAACATTTTAAAACATCTTTGAAAATTTTTAATTTTAGGATGCATCTCTAGAAATTTACCAAAACACTTAATACCTCAACCTTGAACCCTAATCCCTCAACCCTAATCCCTCAAACCTCTCCCCTATACATTGGACCCTCAACCCTATACACTCAACCTTATACCCTAAACCCTCAACCCTTAAACCCTCAACCCCTTAATCCATCGACCCTCAACCCTCAATTAACAAACCTCTACCCTATATATTGGACCCTCAACCCTAATCCCTCAACCCTATACCCTCAACCTTTAAACCATTGAATCCTTAAACCCTCAATCCTCTACCCTCTACCCTCTACCCTAAACCATAATCCCTTAAGCCCTTAAGCCCTCAACCCTTAAACCCTAAACCATTGACCCTTTAACCTTAAAGCCTTAAAACCTCAACTAATAAACTATAATACCTTAACCCTCAACCTTAAACCCCGTCCCTAAAGCCTCAACCATCAAACCTTAAACCTTAAACCCTAAACCCTGTACAGTCGACACTGTACCTTAAACTGTAATCCCTCAACCCTTAAACCCTTAAACCCTATACTCTATACACTTAACCTTGGGCACTCAACCTTGAAAATTATACCTACACCTTGAAACCTCTACCCTATACCTTATACCCTCAACCCTATACTTATTCCCTAAACCCTCAACCCTCATCCATATGCCTTATACCATCAACCTTAAACCCTGAACCCTATATCTTAAACAATAAACCTTGAACATTATCCCTCAACGGTAAACTCTCAACTCTCTACCCTAATCTGTTAACTCTATACCCTAAATTCTCAACCCTCAACCCTCAACACTATTCCCCCAACCCTATACGTTAAACCCTCAACCCTCAACCCTAATCCTTCAACCCTCAACCCTTAAAATCTCAAAACTTAAAATATCAACCCTTAAGCCCTCAACCCTTAAGCCCTCAACCCTTAAGCCCTCAACACTTAAAATATCAACCCTTAAACCCTCAACCCTCAACCCCTCTACTTTATACATTAAACCCTTAATCCTAATACATCAACCCTATACCTTAAACCATAATCTATTAACACTCAACCCTTAAACCATAATCCCCTAAGCCCTTAACCTTTAAATCCTAAAACCTTGACCCTTTAACCTTAAAGCCTTTAACCCTCAACCCTTAAACCCTAATCCCTTAACCCTTAACCCTAAAACCTATCCCTAAAGCCTTAACCCTCAAACCTTAAACCTTAAACCCTAAACCCTATTCCTAAAATCTCTACCCTCGACACTATACCTTAAACACTAATCCCTCAAACCTTAAACCCTCAAACCTTAAAACCTTAATCCCTCAAACCTTAAGCCCTTAAACCATAACCTCTCAACCACTAGATACCCTTAAACCCTTAAACCTTAAACCCTTAAACTGTGCACCCTATACACTTAACCTTGGACACTCAACCTTGAACATTATCCCTCAACCTTCAAACCTCTACCCTATACCATATACCTTCAACCATGTACTTATGCCCTAAAACCTCAAACCTCATCCATATGCCTTATATCCTCAACCTTAAACCCTGAACCCTATATCTTAGACACTCAACCTTGAACATTATCCCTCAATTGTAAGCTCTCAACCCTCTACCCTAATCCATCAACCCTATACCTTAAATACTCAACCCTCAACCCTCAAAACTAACCCCTCAACCCTATATGTTAAACCCTCAACCCTCAACCCTAATCCTTGAACCCTCAACCCTTAAAATCTCAACCCTTAAACCCCCAACTCTTAAACCCTCAACCTTCTTGACCCCTCTAGACTATACATTAAACCCTTAACCCTAATACAAAAACACTATACCTTAAACCCTAATCTCTTAATGCTCAACCCTTAAACCCTAATCACTGAAGCCCTCAACCCTTAAAAGCTAAACCCTTGACCCTTTAACCTTAAATTCTTAAACCCTCAACCCTTAAACCCTAATCCATTAACCCTCAATCCTAAACCCTATCCCTAAAGCCTCAACCCTCAACCATTAAACCTTAATCCATAAACCCTAAAACCTCAAATATTAAACCCTTAATCCCCCAAACCTTACACCATTAAACCCTAAAATGTCAACCCCTAGATACCTTTAAACACTTAAACCTTAAAACCTTAAACCCTACACCCTATACACTTAACCTTGCACACTCAACCTTGAAAACAATCCTTAATCCTTCAAGCCACTACCCTATACACTATACCCTCACCCCTATACTTATCCCATAAATCCTCAACCCTATGTTTGGTGTATCATCCAACACTACATAATCATTTTCTTTCTTCTCACGCTGTTGCAACTAATCTTTGTACAACACTTTCTCATTGAATATGACATCCCTGCTTCTCACCATTTTTTGATTTTCAAAATCCCAAAGCCTATAACCAAATTCATCAATGCCATATCCAATAAATATAATTTTATTTGATTTTTCATCAAGCTTGGTTCTATTTTCAAAATCTACATGTGTAAATGCTTCACAACCGAAGGTCTTGAGAAAAAAATAACTCACCTTCTTACCTATCCATGCTTCCTCTGGAATACCACAACCCAAAGGATTAGAGGGACCTCTATTGATTAAATAAACAACAATGCTTACAACCTCTTCCAACATGTTTAAAGGTAACCCAACATAGTCCGTGCACACTCCATTATTGTTTTGTTCATGCGCTCAACCACTCCATTTTTCTGTGGAGTCCTTGGAACCATCTTTTTCCTACAAATACCATTAGAGGAAAAATAATATTCAAAATATTTGCTACAATACTCACCACCATTATCAGATCTAAGACATTTTAACTTTTTACCTGTCTCATTCTCAACCTAGCTCTTCCATTTCTTAAAAGTTTCAAATACATCAGATTTCTGCCTAAGGAAATAAATCCATACCTTCCTTGTTGCATCATCAATAAAAGTGACAAAATACCGAGAGCCACCAAGAGAAGATACTTGAGTTGGTCCCCATACATCTATATGCACAAGCTCCAATTTCTCATCTTTCTTTGGCTTCCCATCCTTGAGAAAACTAACTCTCTTTTGTTTGCCATACACACAACTTTCACAGAAATCCATATTAACACATTTCAGACTTGGTAAAACATTCTTTGAATGAAGTAATTTCATACCTTTTGCACTCATATGCCCAAGTCTATTATGCCACAGTGCTAATTCAGAATCCATAGCAACTGTTTGATTTTCTGCCTGTTGAACTGCAACAACTATTCTTGAACATTGATTTTTATCTGCAATAGCTAAAGTAGAAGGAACAATATGACTTGTACAAAGATATAAGGTGCCTACTTTCACACCTTTTTCTACCACTAAGGCACCTTTTGTAACCTTCCAATTTTTATCACTAAATGTAACAACACAACCCTCATCATCTAGTTGCCCTGCTGAAATTAAATTTATTTTTAACTTTGGAATGTGCCTTACCTCATGTAGTAGCCAATGATTCTCATTTTGAAACTTAATCTTGATTCTTCCCTTTCCAACAATCTGACAGGGTTTGTTATCTCCCAAATAAACTAGCCCAAAATCCCCTTGGACATAATCAAGAAAATAACTTCTATGGGGCGTAGCATGAAATGAAGCCCCTGAATCTAACACCCAAGAATCATCAACATTATCAAAGGAAAAAATCAAAGCATCCTAATCAGATTTATTAATTATCACATTTGCCTCTTTATTGCCTTCCTTTTTGTCTCCTTTATTTTTCTGAGACCAACAATCTTTCTTTAAATGACCCGGCTTACCACAATACCAACAATCCCTCATCTCTAGATTGGGACCTTTTGTCCTTTGATTTTCCTCGTGACTTCCCATGACTTCTAGAATTGTTTCCTCTCTCCTTTGTTCTGCCCCTGCTTTCTGCATTCAAAACACTGCTTGATGTGGATGTTCCACCTGAGCTTTTCCTATGAATTTCCTTGCTCAAAATAACACCAACAACATCATCAAATTTCAATGTATTCAAACCAGAAACATAATTGCTAACAACCATTACCAAGCTATTCCAACTTTCTGGAAAAGAACACATAATCAAAAGAGCCCTAAATTCTTCATCAAAGTTTACATTTATAGAAGTTAATTGATTGGTAACTATATTAAACTCATTTAAATGATCAACAGCTGACCCACCTGCCATTTTCATATTAAATAAACACTTCATAAGAAATACCTTATTCGAAGAGGAAGAATTTTCATATAACTTCGCTAGGGTTTCCATCAACTCTTGAGTTGTCTTTGCTGTTGTAATATTGAATGCCACTAATTGTGCCAGACATAAACAAATGGCTCCCAGTGCCTTCCTGTCCAGAAGATTCCATTCCTCATCACTCATTGTTGCCAGTTTCTTGGTTGTTCCTTCCAATGACCTCCATAAATCCTTCTGATAGAGATAATCCTCCATCTGCATCTTTCATAACTGATAGTTCTTCCCATTGAATTTATCTACCTTCAATTTACCCTTGTCTTCCATCACTCCCACTTAACTGTGAGACTCCCACTCAACTGTGAGACTTTCTTGCAAACGATAATAGAACACAATCCACTATGATACCACTTGTTAGGGTTATAAAGCAGATATCTAACAATTAAATGTAGATTTGATCAATAAAACAGAGAAATAAAACACATAAAAATTATAGCAGAAACAAGATAACATAGAGAATTTAACGTGGTTCAGCTAATCTGGGATACATCCACAAAACTACAACCATCCAATGATTTTATTATCCAATGCAAAACTTATTACAATCTCGCGAATAATCTCCTTTTCCTACATATTGTAACTCCCATCCCAACCCCTTATGAAAATCTTTTTAGAAGCTTCCAGAATTAGAGTTATACATGCCGGGTGTACAGTATAGCATGATCAATCACCACAAACCACAACACCGTCATCCATATGCCTTATACCCTCAAACTTAAACCCAAAACCTTATATCTTAGACACTCGACCTTGAACATTATCTCTCAACTATAAACTCTCAACCCTCAACCCTAATTCTTCATCCCTATACATTAAACCATCAACCCTCAACCCTCAACCCTCAACTCTCAACACTCAACCCTTAACCCTAATCCTTCAACCTTGAACCCTTAAAATCTGAACTCTTAAACTATCAATCCTTAAACCCTCAACCCTTAATCCCTCTACCCTATACATTAAACCCTTAAACCTAATACATCAACCCTATACCTTCAACCCTAATATCTTAACGCTCAGTCCTTAAACCTTAATCCTCTAAGCTCTCAACCCTTAAATCCTAAAAACTTGACACTTTAACCTTAAAGCCTTAAACCCTCAACCCTTAAACCCTAATCCCTTAACCCTTAACCCTAAAACCTATCCCTAAAGCCTTAACCCTCAAACCTTAAACCTTAAACCCTAAACCCTAAACCCTATCCCTAAAATCTCTAACCTCGACACTATACCTTAAACACTAATCCCTCAACCCTTAAACCCTCAAACCTTAAACCCTTAATCCCTCAAACCTTAAACCCTAAACTCTTAACCACTAGATACCCTTAAACCCTTAAACCTCAAACCCTTAAACCGTGCACCCTTTACACTTAGCCTTCGGCACTCAACCTTGAACATTATCCCTCAACCTTCAAACCTCTACCCTATACCCTATACCCTAAACCATATACTTATTCCCTAATCCCTCAAACCTCATTCATATGCCTTATACCCTAAACCCTAAACCTTGAACCCTATATCTTAGACACTCAACCTTGAACATTATCCCTCAACTATAAACTCTCAACCCTCTACCCTAATCCCTCAACCCTATACCTTAAATTCTCAACCCTCAACCCTTAATCCTAATCCTTCAACCCTCAAACCTTAAATTCTCAACCCTTAAACCCTCAACTCTTAAACACTCAACCTTCAACCCCTCTACCCTAATACATCAACACTATACCTTAATCCCTAATCTCTTAACACTCAACCCTTAAACCCTAATACCTTAATCCCTCATCCCTCAAACCATAAAATATTGACCCTTCAACCTTAAACTCTTAAACCCTCAACCCTTAAACCCTTAAACCCTAATCCATTAACCCCTAAACCTAAACCCTATCCATAAACCCTCTACCCTCAACCCTTAGACCTTAAACCCTAAACCCTATCCCTAAAACTTATACCCTCGATACTATACCTTAAACCCTAAACCCCCAACCTATAAACCCTTAATCCCTCAAATTTTAAACCCTTAAACCTTAAATTATCAACCCCCATATACTCTTAAACCCCTAAAAATTAAACCCTTAAAACCTACACCTTATACACTTAACCTTGGACATTCAAACTTGAAAATTATCCCTCAAACTTCAAACTTTGACCCTATACCCTATTACCTCAACCCTATCCTTATTTCCTAAACCCTCCAACCTGATCCATATGCCTTATACCTCAACCTTAAACCTTGAACCCTATATATTAGACACTCAACTTTGAACATTATCCCTCAACTGTAAACTCTCAACCCTCTACCCTAATCCATCAACCCTATACCTTTAATCCTCAACCCTCAACCCTCAACCCTAATCCCTAATATGTATATGTTAAACCCTCAACCCTCAACCCTTAAACTATCAACCCTTAAACCCTCAACTGTTAAACCCTCTACGGTATATATTAAACCCTAAATGCTAATACATCAACCCTATACCTTAAACCCTAATCTATAAATTGTCAACCCTTAAATCCTAATACATTAAGTCCTCAACCCTTAAATCCTAAAACCTTGACCCTTTAACCTTAAATCCTCAAACCTTAAAACCTAATACTTAACCCTCAACACTAAACCCTATACCTAAAGCCTCAACCCTCAATCATCAAAACTTAAACCCTAAACCCTATACCTAACACTCTACCACAAAAAATATACCTTAAACCCTAATCCCTCAACCCTTAAACCCTTAATCCCTAAAACCTTAAACCCTTAAACCCTAAACTATCAACACCTAGATACCCATAAACCCTTAAACCTTAAAAAATTAAAACCTACACCCTATACACTCAACCTTGAACATCATCCCTCAACCTTCAAACTTATACCCTATACCCTCAACCCTATACTTATTCCCTAAACCCTCAACCCTCATTCATGTTCCTTATACAATCAACCTTAAACCATGAACCCTATATATTGGAAACTCAACCTTGAACATTATCTCTCAATTGTAAACTCTCAACCCTCTACCCTAATCCCTCAACCCTATACCTTAAATATTCAACCCTCAACCCTCAAATATAATCCCTAAACCCTATATGTAAAACCATAAACCCTCCACCTTCAACCATAATCCTTAAATCCTCAACCCTTAAACTCTCAACCCTGAAACCCTAAACACTTAAACCCTCAACCCTCAACCCATCTACCCTATACATTAAACCCTTAACCCTAATACATAAACCCTATACCTTAAACCCTAATCTATTAATGCTCAACCCTTAAACCATAATCCCTTAAGCCCTCAAACCTTAAACCCTAAACCCTTGAAAGTTTAACATTAAAGCCTTAAACCCTCAACCCTTAAAATCTAATACCTTAAACCTCATCCATAAAACTTATCCCTAAAGCCTCAACTCTCAACCGTTAAACCTTAAACCATAAACCATATCCCTAAACCATATACCCTTGACACTATACCATAAACCCTAAACCCTCAAACCTTAAAACATCAATCCTTCAAACCTTAAACCCTTAAACCCTAAAATCTCAACCCCTAGATACCCTTAAACCCTTAAACCCTACACCCTGTATAGTTAACCTTGGATACTCAACCTTGAAAATTATCCCTCAACCTCAAAACCTATACCCTATACCCTATACCCTCAACCATCATCCATATGCCATATACCCTCAACCCCCATCAACCTTAAAAATCTCAACCCTCTGACTTAATCCCTCAACCTTATACCTTAAATCATCTACACTCAACCCTCAACCCTCAACCCTAATCCCTCACCCCTATACGTTAAACCCTCAACCCTTAACTCATCTACCCTATACATTAAACCATTAACCCTAATACATCAACCCTATATATTAAACCTAATCTCTTAACATTCTACCCTTAAACCATAATCTCTTAAGCCCTCAACCCTTAAACCCTAAACCCTTTACCCTTTTATATTAAAGACTTAAACCCTCTACCCTTAAACCCTAATCCCTTAACCCTCAACCCTCAAACCTATCCATAAAGGCTCAACCCTCAACCCTCAACCCTTAAACCTTAAACCCTAAACCCTATCCCTAAACCCTCTACCGTCGACACCATACCTTAAAACCCTTAAAACCTTAATCTCTAACACCTTAAACCCTAAAATATCAACCCCTAATAACCCCTTAAACGCTTAAACCTTAAAACCTTAAGCCCTACACCCTCTGTACAATTAGCCATGGAAACTCAACCTTGAGCATTATCCCTCAACCTTCAAACCTCTACCATATACCCTATAATTGAAACCATATACTTATGCCCTAAACCCTCAACCATCATACATATGCCTTGTACCCTCAACCTTAAACCCTAAGCCATATATCTTAGACAATCAACCTTGAACATTATCCCTCAACTATAAAATATTAACCCTCTACCCTAACCCCTCAAACCTATACCATAAATCCTCAACCCTCAACCCTAATCCTACAACCATATATGTTAAACCCTCAACCCTCAACCCTCAACCATAATTATTGAACCCTTAAACCTTAAAATCTCAACCCTTAAACCCTCAACCCTCAACCCCTTTACACTATACATTAAAACCTTAACCACAATAAATCAACCTTGTACTTTAAACCCTAATCTCTTAAAGCTCAACCCTTAAACCCTAATCCGTTAACCCCTCAACCCTTAAACTCTAAACCCTTAATTTTCAAACCTTTAAAATTAAAAAATTGAACCCTCAACCCTTAAACACTAATCCCTTAACCCTCATCCCTAAAACCTATCCCTAAAAACTCAAACCTCAACCCTTAAACCCTAAACCTTATCCTTAAACCTTATACCCTTCACACTATACCTTAAAATTGAATACCAAAACCCTTAAACCCTCAATCCTTAAGCCCTTAATCCCTCAATCCTTAAACTATTAAACCCTAAAATCTCAATGCCTAGATACCCTTAAACCCTTAAACCTTGAACCCTTAAACCCTACACCCTATACACATAGCTATGGACATTCAACCTTGAACATTATCCCTCAACCTTCAAACATCTACCCTATACACTATACCCTCAACCCTATACTTATGCTCTAAACCCTCAAACCTCATCCATTAGTCTTATAAACTCAACCTTAAACCTTGAACCCCATATATTAGACACTCAACCTTGAACATTATCCCTCAACTATAAACTCTCAACCCTCTACCCTAATCCCTCAACCCTCAACCCTCAACCCTAATCCCTATACCTTATACATTAAACCCTCAACCCTAATCCTTAAACCCTAAAACCTTAATCTCTCAACCCTTAAACCCTCAACCCTCAACCCCTCTACCATATACATTAAACTCTTAACCATAATACATCAACCCTATACCTTAAACCACAATCTCTTAACAATCAACCCTTAAACCCTAATCCCTTAAGTCCTCAACCATTAAAACCTAAACCATTGAACCTTTAACCTTAAATCGTTAAACCCTCAACCCTTAAACCCTAATCCCTCAACCCTAAACCCTAAACCCTATTCGTAAAGCCTCAACCCTTAAACCTTAAACCCTAAAACCTCTACCCTCAACACTATACCTTAAACCCTAAACCCTCAACCCTTAATCCATCAAACCTTAGACCCTTAAACCCTAAAATCTCAACCCCTAGATACCCTCAAACCCTTAAATCCTACACCCTATACACTTAACCTTGGATACTCAACCTTGAAAATTATCCTTCAACCTTCAAACCTCTACCCTATACCTTATACCCTCAACTCTATACTTATGTTATAAACCCTCAACCCTCATCCATATGCCTTATACCCTCAACATAAAACCCTGAACCACATATCTTAGACAATCAACCTTGAACATTATCCCTTAATTGTAAACTCTCAACCCTCTACCCTAATCCCTCAATCCTATACCTTAAATCCTCAACCCTCAACCCTCAACCCTCAACCCTCAACCCTCAACCCTTAAACCATCAACCCTTAAATCCTCAACCCTCAAACCCTCAACCCTATACATTAAAACCATAACCCTAATACATCAATGCTATACCTTAAACCCTATTCTCTTAACGATCAACCCTTAAACCCTAATACCTTAAGCCCTCAACCCTTAAACCCTAAACCCTTGAACCTTTTACCTTAAAGCTTTAAACCCTCAACCATTTTACCCTAATCCCTTAACCCTCAACCCTAAACCCTATACCTAAATCCTCAACCCTCAACCCTTAAACCTTAATCCCTAAACCCTATCCCTAAACCCTCTACCCTCGATACTATAGCTTAAACCATAATCCCTCAACCCTTAAACCCTTAATCCCTCAAAACTTAAACCTTTAAACCATAAAATCTCAACCCATAGATAACCTTAAACCCTTAAACCCTACACCCTATACACTTAACCTTGGACACTCAACCTTAATCCCTAAACCCTATCCCTAAACCCTCAACCCTTAAACCTTAATCCCTAAACCCTATCCCTAAACCCGCTACCCTTGATACTATACCTTAAACCATAATCCCTCAACCCTTAAACCCCCAACTCTTAAACCCTTAATCCCTCAAACCTTAAACCTTTAAACCATAAACTCTTAACCCCTAGATAAACTTGAAACCTTAAACCCTACACCCTATACACTTAACCTTGGACACTCAAACCTGAACATTATCCCTCAACCTTCAAACCTCTACCATATATCGTATACCCTCAACCATATACTTATGCCCTAAATCCTTAACGCTCATCCATATGCCTTATACCCTCAACCTTCAACCTTTAACCCTATATCTTAGACACTCAACCTTAAACATTATCCATCAACTATAAAATATCAACCCTCTACCCTAATCCCTCATACCTATACCTTAAATCCTCAACCCTCAACCCTAATTTTGCAACTCTATATGTTAAACCCACATCCTAATTCTTCTACCCTCAACCCTTAAATTCTCAACCCTTAAAACCTCAACCCTTACACCCTCAAATCTCAACCCCTTTACCCTATACATTAAACCCTTAACTATAATACATCAACCTTATATCTTAAACCCTAATCTCTTAAAGATCAACCCTTAAACCCTAATCCCTTAAGTCCTCAACCCTTAAACCCTTGACCCTATAACATTAAAGAATTAAACCCTAATCCCTTAACCCTCAACCTTAAACCCTATACCTAAAGCATCAACCCTCAACCCGTAAACCTTAAACCTTAAACCCTATCCCTAAACCCTCTACCCTTGACAATATACCTTAAAATTGAATCCCTCAACCCTTAAACCCTTAATCCCTCAAACCTTAAACCCTAAAATCTCAATACCTAGAGAACCTTAAACCATTAAATCTTGAACCCTTGAACCCTACACCCTATACACTTAACCTTGGACACTCAACCTTGAACATTATCCCTCAACCTTCAACCCTATACCCTCAACCCTATAATTATTCCCTAAACCCTCAAAATTCATCCATATGCCTTATAAACTCAACCTTAAACCTTGAACCCTATATCTTAGACACTCAACTTGAACATTATCCCTCAACTATAAAATCTCAAGCCTCTACCCTGATCCCTCAACCCTATACCTTAAATCCTTAACCCTCAACCCTCAACCCTAATCCCTCAACCTTATACATTAAACCCACAACCCTCAACCCTTAAAATCTCAACCCTTAAACCCTCAAACCTCAAAACCTCAACCCTCAACCCCTCTACCCTATACATTAAACCCTTAACCCTAATACATTGACCCTATACCTGAAAACCTAATCTCTTAACACTCAACCCTTAAATCCTAATCCATTAACCCTCAACCCTAAACCCTATCTCCTAAAAGTCTCAGCCCTCAGCCCTTAAACCTTAAACCATAATCCTCAGCCTTAAACCCCCAGCCCTTGGTCCCTCAAAGGCTTAAGCCCATGAAAGCCTTAGGCTCAGCCCTAGATACCCTTAAAATCCCTTAAACCCTACACCCTATACACTTAACTTGGACCTCCAGCCCAGACAGCATTTATCCTCAACCTTCAGGCCTCTGCCTATATTAGCCTATACCCTCGGCCTCATCCATGGCCATTATGCCTCAGCCAAATACATGCCACTATATCTTAGAGCTCAGCCTTCAGCATTATCCCTCGACTATGACTCTCGGCCTCCTAATCTCAGCCTAATCCCTCAAGCGTGTATATTAAAATCCTCAGCCCTTGACCTAATCCCATTTCAGCCCATAAGCCCTTAAACTCTTAGCCTTAAACCCTCAATCCTTAAAACCTCAACCCTCCTCAACCCTATACTTTAAACCCTTAAGCCTAATACATCAACCGAATACCTTAAACCCTAATCCCTTAACGTTCAACATTTAAACCCTAATCCCTTAAGCCCTCAACCCTTAACCCTTTAAACTTAAATCCTTAAAGCTTTAACCCTTAAACCCTAATCCCCTAACCCTCAACCCTCAACCCTATCCCTAAAGCCTCAACTCTCAACCCTTAAACCTTAAACCCTAAAAACCTATCCATAAACCCTCTACCCTTGACACTATACCTTAAACCCCAATACATCAACATTAAACCCTCAACCCTTAAAACCATAATCCATCAAACCTTAAACACTTACAACCCCTATATAACCCTTAAACCATTAAACCTTAAACCCTTAAACCCTACTATTGACATAGGGATTTGCACCCGATGCTAAGGTAAAAAAACTCTTAAATTCCATGCAACATGGGACTACTCTAAGGCTGTGGGTAACCCATGGTGAGAGTAGACCTCCAAATTCATGGGCTGGCTCCCTTTGAATATATCTTTAAATGCTAGTGATTTTGATGGGAAAAGGGAAAGAAGGAGGTGCTTGTAATTAAAAATACTAACAGGTGATATACCAATTTTTGAAAAAAAAAATGCTAAAAAAAAACATTTTTTAATTAACCTCCTATCTTCAACCAAAGCAACATAAAACTCATTTTGATTCACTTTTTTTTTTTTCTTGTTGTTCAAAAAAAAGGAACCATGAAACACTATGAAAGATTTAGCTAGAAACATCTGCATTCACCATGCACTATAATTTTTACCTTTCATGCATGATTGAAGGATTTTTGTTAAGAATTTGGCTTTTATTTTTAGTTTGAAGCCAAAAATGAGCTTTTCAGGTCGTGGCTATTTGTGCATTCTCTTACATTACTTATTTAGAAAAATGGGAAACAATTTTGTTTAATGTAGCTTTTAGAGAAATACACTCTCTATACTCTCTCACTGCTCTCAATACATTTCTGCATAACATATTTTTGTAGCTTACATTCTTCCATTTTTTGAACATATATTCATTGAAATGCTGAAAGTTATGCATTATAAATAATCACCATGTCCGTGTTGCCATCTATTTGGCTCTTGAATGCTGCTCCTTGTAGAAATTCTTTGTGAACTTAATATGTATATCTGTTCACTATCTTTGAAAAGTTGCATAGATGACTTTGATTACTTTTTTTTTCATACTGCTTATGCCATTATTATGAGCTGGGCTCAACCCTTGTGGGAGCCACATTTTCACCACTCATGCTGTAAATAAATGAAATAGTAACAAGACTTTTCCTGTATCTGCACATGAAGCAAACAAGTTAGAAAAAATAGTGAATATGATGATTTTTTTCATTTAATTGGCACTTTTGCATTTATCTCTGATAATTACTGAGTGATTTGATTTGATAATGGCTGCAAATTATATATCTGTTGATGAAGCATGTAACTAGATTTCATGCCCCGAGCTCTAACAAAATCTCTCAAACAAGCAGGTGAACTTGAGAGCAAGAGGAAATGAAGACACTAAGATAAGCTGGAACCCTACATCAACCCTTAAGGAAATGACATACATGACCTCATCTTATGTGTTTTTCCTTCTTTTAGTTGATCTTCATATGTATGGTTTACATTCATTATTGAATTAAATCAACCTAGTCATACCCACGACTTGTGTGGGCTTATAGAAACACTGCCTTTAATAAATTAGCTATTTCATGATATGTAATGGCTTGTGTATCAATTTGAACTTGTTCTCAATTGAAATAACTTAAATGAAATTGTTTAAAGCACATGTTCAACAATCAAAATGAAATGATAATTTCTGCATACTTTGTTTCAGAACTGCAATTCCTTTTTGATAAATAGCAAATTCTCATAACATCCCTTTAATATCTGCTCTCTAAATGAAACCTGTTTGTTGCTCTGTCTGGATTGTTCAACATTTTCACTCAAACTGTTTGGATGATTTTGATAAATCAATTCTTAGACCCCTTCATTTGGAAAGAAAATGTTCAAAAGACATCTAAACAATCAAAATTTTTTATACCCCACCAAATAATTGTCAACTAAAATGTCACTAATTTGTGCGGGAAGCAAAAAATACTAACATTTCTGGTGACCTCTCAAGTGTGTTTTCCTGCTAAAAAACTAAGGCCAATTGCCTTGCTTAGTCATTGGGTATGGAGTCCATTTTTGCTTTTTTTTGACTCAAAACTTGGTACAAAGTTCATTCATTCTGTTGTAACTGTTGTAACTTTATTCTAACTTATTATAGTTCCATGGAGTAAACATGTGTTGTTCATGACATTGAAGTCTCCATTCTATGTTATGAACGAGAGATGTCTATTTGACTGAACTATAATGAGTAACAACTAGGTTTTTCTCTAATTTCTCCCTAGTAAAAATCAAAGTAAACAAACCAACTGTGCAAAACAACACTTAGGGAAAGAAAGATGCAATTAACCTATGTGTAGCAACACTTATTTGGAACTTAGAATCTACTCAAATATGTATAGATTTAGATCATACCTCAGAATCAATTCTTGAGGAATACCATTCACTGGGATTGGCTCCACTTCACCATCCAACTTTGACAATTGGAAGGCGTTATGATGTTTCCACTTAGTTATAATGTAAGGCCCACTCCAGAATGCATCAAAATTGGAGTGATTTCCAGGTTTTCTTTTAAGTTCATCCCACTTCGACACTATGTCACCTTCTTGGAATACTCTTGGGGATGCCTTCTTATCAAATGACCTCTTCATTTGAACTTGGTGTTGCTCAATCTTCTTCATTGCTTCAACTCTAATCTCCTCTAGTTCAATCAACTGAGGCAATCTTGCTATCATAGGTTCTTCTTCAATCATGTCAAGCTGATTGACTAGATCAAGGGTTGGAAGTTCAAGTGATATAGGTAGTCTTTCCTCTTTTCCACACACAAGCATGCATGGTGATAGTCCTGTTGACCTTTTTGGTGTAATTCTATCAGCCCACAAGGCTGATTTCAACTTGGTATGCCAAGCTCTATGATTTCCCTCTATAGTTATTTTGATAATCTCAAGAAGGTTTTTATTTGTGGACTTAGCCTATCCATTTCCTTGAGGATAGTAGTTAGAATAAGTATTTAGGTAAACACCATTTCTAACAACCCAATCATATACTCATGTTCTTATGAAAGCAAGTGCATTATTTGAAACCATTGATTCAAGAACTCCAAACTTGGTTATAAACTCCTCATAAAAGTTCAAAATAGCTATCTCATTAGCCTCTTAAAGTTCCATAGCCTCAGTCAATTTTGTAAAGTAGTCAGTGGATGTGAGCACCCACTTATGGCCAAAAATTGAAGGTGGATTTATGACTCTTATGAAGTCCAAACCCCACTTCATGAAGGGCTGTTCAACTTGAATTGGCTGTAATGGGAGGGCTGCTAAATTTCCTTTTCCTACAAATATGGCACACTCTTTACACTTTCTCACCCACGAATGTGCATCCTTGAATAAACTAGGCCAATAGTAACCTCCTTTCATTATTTTAAGAGCTGTAGCTCTTGGTGAGAAATTTCCTCCAACAGATCCTTCATGAAACTCATGTAAAAATTTATCAACTTGATCAGCCTCTATACACCTTAGAAAAACACCATGGAAATATTTTCTAGAAAGCAAACCATTTAAGAGTACATAAGGTATAGATTGTAGCCTATAGTACCTTCTTTTTGATTTACTCAAACTAGGAGGAAATTCACCAGTTAATAGGAAATGAGTCATTTATTTCACCCAATTTGTAGAAGAAACATGTGTATTTGTTTGTTCTTGATCCTAAAGAGCTAGGACAACTTTCTCTTCCTCTTCTGTACTACTATTATTGTTGTTAGCAAGCTGCTCACACAAACCCTTGCCTCTTACCAGCTTGGTGACCTTGATCTCAATGTCATATTCCATTACCTTAGTCACCCAACTAGCTCTTTTAGTATTCAAGTCCTTACTTAGTAGAAATTCCTTAACTGAAGGGTGAGCAACCAACAACTTAATCTTCTTGTTAGAAAGCATATGTCTAAATTTCTTCAAACTTCTGATAACAAGTACACTATTTTCAACAAAAGAATAATTAAGCTCATAATATTTGAGACTTTGACTGAAAAAAGCTAAAGGCTGTTCTAACCCATGATCATTCTCCTAAACTGGCATAGCTGCAATACTATCAATGTTCCCATATGCATACAATATAAAATATTTTGAGAAATCTAGGTTTAACAAAGTAGGAGCAGTTGTTAGTGCTTCCTTAATAAGCTCAAAACTCCTTTTTCCTTCTTTAGTCCAACTGAAGGAAACATTTTTCTTCTTTAACATTGAAGTAATAGGCACTAATAACTCAACATCTAGAATAAATCTTCTAACAAAGTTGATTCCACCCAAGAAACTTTGCAACCCTTTTTTGTGTGCTGGTAAAGGAAGAGAAAGAATGTAACTTACTCTCTTCATATCTATGGTGATGCCATGTTTCAATACGATATATCCCAACAAATTACCTTCATGGACAACAAACACAGACTTCTTTGGGTTGAGAGAGATACCAAACTCTCTACACCTTTCAAAGATCCTTTTCAGGTGATCAAAGTGCTCATTTAGATTTTTTGAGAAAACAATTATGTCATCCAAATACACCAACACAATCTTATACATTAAACCTTTGAAATCCATGTCCATAGCTTTCTGAAAAGTAGCTCCAACATTTGAAAAACCACATGTCATTCTCTTCTAAGCCATTGTGCCCCATTTAGTTGTAAATGCTGTTTTAAATTGGCCTTCTTAACTAAAATTTGATTATATCCTGAGAGGCCATCTAATAATGAGAACCTCTTAGAACCTGAAACAACTTGAAGAATTTGTTCCATGGAAGGTAAAGGGTGACGATATTCTAGGGAAGCCCTATTAAGGTCTCTGAAATCAACACAAAGTCTAATTTCACCATTTTTCTTTCTCACAAGAACAAGATTGGATACCCAAGAGGTATGTCTAATTGGAAAAATAATGCTGCTCTCAATAAGCTTATTCAACTCTTTGATCATGAGGGGATCAAGCTTGGGGTTAAGTGGCCCCTGCTTTTGTCTTACAGGTATGGCATTAGGATCAAGCTCAATGGTATGCTGGGCAATATTAGGATCAAAACCCTTCAAATCTGAATATTCCCATGCAAAAATGTCACTGAACTCTTGACAAAGTAAAACAAATGCATGCCTTTCTTCTAATGTGCATACCTTACCAAGCTTCAAAAGCTTATCTTTGAAGATCTCAATATGCTCCTAATGATCTTTAATATGCAAGCTGGATTTTTCTTTTCTGACTTGATCATCTATATTGAAAATAGACTCCAATGTAACCAAGCCTTTGGGTAGTTTGTTGGTTTTCAGCTGTATGATATGATCTTCATACTACTGTTTGAGTTTCTCTTGATTATCATTGGAAAACTCTGCTTCTTCTCTCAAGAAGTTTATGATCTGTTGATCGCTGTTAAAAACTTGCCAATGCTCATTATTGTTAGGAATAGAATATCTGACAACCACTTTAACATACTATTGTTCTTTAAAATTGTTGATATCATTAGGAATATCATACTAAACGCCTATGACTGCTAGTATATCAACATGATTATTTTTAGTTATGGGAATTGACAACAAATTAAAAGCTTCAAAATATTCAATAAGATCCCATACTCTATGCTTATAAGACTTTAAAAGATCATTTTTAGTAGTATGGAGGACTCTCACTTGTTTGAAAATCAACTCTGTATCACCAAAAACTTGTAAACAACAAATACCTCTCTTTTTTTCCCACTAGAGACCATGAATTAGAGCTTCATACTCAACTGTATTATTGGTGTAGCTGAATGTGAACTTGAATGCAGAGTAATACTTGTCACTAGTAGGAGAAATGAGCATGTAGCCACCTCCAACACCATTTTTACTCCTTGATCCATCAAAATACATCTTCCAAACCTCATTAACTTGCTGATCAAACTGTCGTTCAACATTCTTTACAAGATTAGGTGTTACAAAATTAGATTCATGCATCAAATAAATCCCCAAATTTACCTCCTCATGCTATTCATTCAAGGAATTATGAACATTCTCAGCTGCCCACTGATCTAAAAGGACATCTGGGATATCCTCAATTTGAGTTTTAGTTTTATTAGCTGCAAGAATCTCTTCTTGATCAAACAATGTGCAATTAACAGTAGCTGCTAAATTGAAAACACTCAGATTATAGGGCTTAATATGGTCTTTAGCAACAGGTTCTAATTTGATAGTGACCTTAGTACCATATATGGTTCTAAAGAGCATATGAGACCAATTAGAGGACAAGTATCCTCCAATTTTAGTAGTAAAATATCATGATAAACATATGGCAAAATATGGAGGCAACTCTATGACATAAATGTCCTGAGGTATTGAGAAGTTTGGAATTGCATGCAACGTGAGACTCAATTTCTTAATGACTCCTACTGTATTAACAACAATACCATCAAGTTGGACTACCCCTTTTTCTAATGGTTTGTACTCTATTCCCAACTTATCCACGATTTGTTTGGGAATTACAGAACTGTCGGCCCCTAAGTCAATCATATAGTTGTGTACTAAATGTTGGCCAACAATCAAAGTTACATAAAAAGGGGGGTGGCTTAACTACATTAGTATGCTATTCTTTCTTTTCTTGAGACTCATTGGTAAATACAACCTTAGAAGGTTGCTGATTAGGCACATCATTAGATAAAGAAAACTTTGATAGAGCCAAAGAATCCCACATGGAAACACTAACATGTGTTTTCTTCATATGATCTCATATATTAAAGTTACTAGTACTAACCTTCTACTGTCCTTTAAGAACAACATTATCCTTTTGTGTCTGTACTGGTTGAACTTGTGATTTAGGCTAATCTTTTCCCATCATAGGTTGTACTCTTGGCAGAACCTGAATGTTTTGTGTAGAAGAAGGATTCATTTGACTTTGTGAACTTACAGATGGCTGACTTTTGTCTCCATTAGTCTGCTGCCCCAGGTCCATAGCCCTTTTCTTACTCCTTGTATTGGCTACTACACGATCACTTGATTTATTTTGTGCATTATTGACCCCTCAAAACTCCCCACCTTGCCAATTCACGAAGGTGACATCTGGATTTCCTTGTTCCACACAAGTAGATTGCTACTCATGAGCCTCCTGAGATGATTTTTTTGGAACAACAACACTACTTTGCACCATTAATTCTTGATTTAGAATACCATTAGAATAAGTAGACTGGTTATGCGATTGATTATATGGAAAACACCATTCGTAATCAACTGCCATGTTATTTTTCACTGGTACTACCTCTTTGGAAGAACTAGGGGCATTGGGATTATAAGGTTGGAAAGGCCATTGATTGAAGTTCCTCCTCTGAACTTGAGGATTAGACTGGAAGGGAGCTTGGCAAGGTGGCTGATATTGCTACTTTTTAATATTGACCAGCTCATTATCGAAGGTTTGCAAGGTCTTCTGTATGTTGTCATTATGTTCTTTTATGCTTATCAACTCTTGGAATTGGCTGGGAACAACATGCTCTTGAGCTACAACTTGGGTATTAAAATCTATAAATGAAGGGACAACAACTATAGTGACTGGTAACATAGGGACAGTTGGCTGTATATCAACAAAATATGGCATCTGAGGCCTAGGTGCTAACTTCCCAGCCTAGATTAAACTATTTTTAGCTCTAATAGCAATGTCAAATGTTGCTAGTAATGAATCCCCATGCATAGACTATATTGCAAGTGAAATATCACTATTCAAAGCTTTTAGGTAAAACAAAAATGTATAATCATTAGAAGGCTTTACTGAGGTTGGAATCCTATTCCAGGTCTTCTAAAAATGGTAGTTGAAGTCCACCAAGTATTCATGTGGAGCTCTTTTGATGGTAGTGAGCTACTCTACCAATGAGAGATGGTCTGATTTATTCTCAAACTGCCTTTTCAGTTGCTCTCCTAGCTGGTCCCATGTTGTAACTGAGTTTATAGGTAGACCTCTGAACCATTGGAGTGCTTTACCCTTGAGAGAGGCTGCCAAGAGCCTTACTGCAATATCTTGTTCGGTAATATGATGTAATCCACATAATGAAGCCACATCTTGAATGTGCTCAATGGCTGTTGTATGATCTTCCCCATTAAAAAATGGTAAGCTCTTAAGGGATGCTGCTGGAATGCCATTATGTTGGGATAAATTGAAGGGGCTTCCTTGATCAAATGAGATAAAGGGATGATTCCTAGGTGGTGGTGGATGAGCCATATTGACTATTGGAGGATTAGAACTACTAGGAATAGATGAACTTACTGGTATTTGATTTGCAGAACTTGTAAATAGAGGATTGTTAAAGGTTGAAACAGGGTTTGTTTCCCTCCTAACAACTCTAGTACTTCTTACTGGTAGTTGTGTATGCTCAACATGTTTTGCACTTTGTCTGGTTTGATAACTTCTCATGTGCTCATTCACTGAAACTGCTGAAACCAAAGCTGTGGAGTCGCCAAGTGTGAAAATTTTCCTTCTTTAAGGCTGGAAAACTACTGCTCACACCATAACAACAACAAAATGAAGCTTTTTTTGAACTGATGAATCAGTTCAATGTCCCATTGGGCGTGCCAAAAATTGTTGACACAGAGATTTGCACCTGATGCTAAGTTCAAAAACTCTTAAATCCTGTGCAACATGGGACTAATCTCAGGCTGTGGGTAACCTATTGTGAGGGTAGACCTCTAAATTCATGGGCTGGATCCCTTTGAATATATCTTTAAATACTAGTGATTTTGATGGGAAAAGGGAAAGGAGGTGCTTGTAATTAAAACCTAATATAATAGGTGATGCACCAAAAGGTAAAACTTGACAATCCTGTTGAAAATCACAAAACCAGTCAATTAAAGAAGCTACACAATCTCACAACTCAACTACACATGCTTGCAAAAGTGATTCTTATGAAAACATTTTAGCTTTATGATGTTCATAAAAAGGAAATTAATGATGTTTTCACAATTTTGATGCAACAAAATAACACATTCACAGACCTGCACTATAACTTGTTACCTCTTGCATCCAATATTGAAGGAATTCTGATAAAATAAAGGAGAACAGAGTATTTTAATCAAATCATCCACTAACAATATTAAAACCAAAAGAAAATTGAGAAGGAAAAAAGCTTCTTTTATTGCAAATCAGGACTCTCTTGCATTCCAAGGAAAAAAATGCTTTACTAAATAACTGTAAATCTCATAAGAAAATGAGTTACAAAGTGTGAATAATGCTCATGTAGCAATCACCCAACTTAGAACTAGAGAAAAAAATGAGAGAAGAAGAAGACTTATAGAAAAGGCTCCCAGAATTCAAATTTTGAATTTGGGCTCCAAGACATGACGCGTTGTCTAATCTCAACCTCTCCCTCAAATCAAATGAATCATTGAAAGAAAACTCCTCCAAGAATGTATAAAGAGTTGTGAATTTGAAAACAACTCTAAGGGTCATATATAATTGAAAACCCCTCTAAAATAGGGTTGTAACTGAATGAAACAAGGAGTTATGTTCCTCAAATTGCTCCTTGACTGAAGCTCTGTCAATCTTGACTCTCAACTATCAATTAAGTGATTAAATCTCCCGATTTTGCTCCACATGTTGGCACTGATTTCTCCAACCATCTCCTAGATTCAAGTAAAACTTCAAGGCTCCATCATTCAACTCTTTCCCTTTGACTATCTCCCATTAGCATTTTATGGTATCTCTATTTTTGTATTTCAAATATCATTTATTTAAAGTGATTTATAATTATCATTTAAACAAATATTTACAAATTTGAATTAAAAATGCAAACAATAGCTATTTTAATAAAGTCATAAAAAAGGATTAGTTGATAAAGTCTTATGAAATATCTCAAAATTACATTCAAAATAATCATAAGGCATAAAAGACATGCCACGACATAACCCTTATATGATTTTTTTTTTTTTAAAGCTAAGGAAAAAAGCATTTTTTCCATTGACCTCCTTAGGGTTTCAAACCCTAAATCAAATGGTAAACACTCATTTTGACTTCACTTTATTTCATTTCCTATTGTTTTTCTGAGGGCACCACCACCATGAGAAACCCTAGGCTAAACTTTAGCTGGAAATCTCTGCCTTCATGCCATTTCTTTGCAGATTCTAGAAGTTTCATGCATGATAAGTCTGATTTTTGTTAAGAATTTGGCTTTTATTTTTAGTTTGAAGCCAAAAATGAGCTTTTCAGGTCGTGGCTATTTGTGCTTTCTCTTACATTACTTATTTAGAAAAATGGGAAACAATTTTGTTTAATGTAGCTTTTAGAGAAATACACTCTCTATACTCTCTCACTGCTCTCAATACATTTCTGCATAACATATTTCTGTAGTTTACATTCTTCCATTTTTTGAACATATATTCATCAAAATGCTGAAATTTATGCATTATAAATAATCACCATGTCCGTGTTGCCATATATTTTTATCTTGAATGCTGCTCCTTGTAGAAATTCTTTGTGAACTTAATATGTATACCTGTTCACTATATTTGAAAAGTTGAATAGATGACTTTGATTAATTTTTTTTTCATACTGCCTATGCCATTATTATGAGCTGGGCTCAACCCTTGTGGGAGCCACATTTTTCACCACTCATGCTGTAAATAAATGAAATAGTAACAAGACTTTTCCTGTATCTGCACATGAAGCAAACAAGTTAGAAAAAATAGTGAATATGATGATTTTTTTCATTTAATTTGGCACTTTTGCATTTATCTATGATAATTACTGAGATGATTTGATTTCATAATGGCTGCAAATTATATATCTGTTGATGAAGCATGTAACTAGATTTCATTCCCCGAGCTCTAACAAAATCTCCCAAACAACCGCAGGTATATCTAGAACTTGAGAGCAAGAGGAAATGAAGACACTGAAGATCAAGCTGAAGACTAAAAAGCCAACCCTACATCAACCCTTAAGGCAATGACAGACATGGCCTCCTCTTATGTGTTTTTCCTTCTTTTAGTTGATCTTCAGATGTATGGTTTACATTCATTATTGAATTAAATCAACCTAGTCATACCCATGACTTGTGTGGGCTTACAGAAACACTACCTTTAATAAATCAACTATTTTATGATATGTAATGACTTGTGTATCAATTTGAACTTGTTCTCAATTGAAATAACTAAAATGAAATTGTTTAAATCACATGTTCTGCAATCAAAATGAAATGATAATTTCTGCATACTTTGTTTTAGAACTACAATTACTTTCTGATAAATAGCAAATTCTCATAACATCCCTTGAATATCCACTTTCTAAATGAAACCTGTTTGTTGCTCTATCTGGATTGTTCAATATTTTCACTCAAACTATTTGGATGATTTTGATAAATTAATTCTCAGACCCCTTCATTTGGAAAGCAAATGTTCAAAAGATGTCTAAACAATTAAATTTCTTTATACCCCACCAAATAATTGTTAACTAAAACATCACTAATTTGTGCGGGAAGCAAAAAATTAGTAACACCTACACCCTATACACTTAACCTTGGACACTCAACCTTGAACATTATCCCTCAAAATTCAAACTTCTACCCTATACCCTATACCCTTAACCTTATACTTATGCCCTAAACCCTCAACCGTGATCCATATGCTTTATACCCTCAACCTTAAACCCTAAACCCTATATCTTAGACACTCAACCTTAAACATTATCCCTCAACTGTAAACTCTCAAACCTCTACCCTAATCCCTCAACCCTCAACCCTCAACCCTAATACCTTAATTGTATACATTAAACCCTCAACCCTCAACCCTTAAACTCTCAACCCTCAACCCCTCTACCCTATACATTAAACCCTTAACCCTAATACATCAACCCTATACCTTAAACCCTAATCTCTTAATGCTCAACCCTTAAACCCTAATCCCTTAAGCCCTCAAACCTTAAACCCTAAACTATTGAACCTTTAACCTTAAAGCCTTAAAATCTCAACCCTTAAACCCTAATCCCTTAACCGTTAACCCTAAACCTTATCCCTAAATCCTCAACCCTGAACCCTTAAACATTAAACCCTAAACCCTATCCCTAAACTCTCTACCCTCGATACTATACCTTAAACCCTAATCCCTCAACCCTTAAACCATCAAACTTTAAACCCTTAACCCCTCAAACCTTACACCCTTAAACCATAAACTCTCAACCCCTAGATACTCTAAACCCTTAATTCATCAAACCTTAAGCCCTTAAACCCTAAACTCTCAACCCCTAGATACCCTTAAACCCTTAAACCCTATACCTTGTACACTTAACATTGGACACTC
Organism: Sequoia sempervirens; assembly: GCA_007258455.2. NCBI lineage: Eukaryota > Viridiplantae > Streptophyta > Pinopsida > Cupressales > Cupressaceae > Sequoia > Sequoia sempervirens. The sequence continues at coordinate 140,211,179 of VDFB02256132.1, forward strand.
AACCTTGAACATTATCCCTCAACCTTTAAACCTCTACCCTATAACCTATACCCTCAGCCCTATAATTATTCCCTAAACCCTCAACCCTCATTCATATGCCTTATACCCTCAACCTGAAACCCTGAACCCTATATCTTAAACACTCGACCTTGAACATTATCCCTCAACTGTAAACTCTGAACCCTCTTCCCTATACCCTTAGCCATATACTTAAGCCCTAATCCCTCAATCCTCAACCCTATACTTTAAACCCTTAAAAATACATGCACAAACCCTCATCCATATACCCTATAAGCTCACCCTTATACCCTAAACCCTAAATATTGTTCCTCAACCTTATACTTAAAACCTAAACCATTAAATCTCAACCCAAGTCACCCTATGCCTTATACCCTCAATCCATATCATAAACCATAAACCCAATATCCTAAATCATAATCCCTATACCTTACACATCACTCAACAAGATGAATATTATCCCTCAACTGTAATCCTCAACCCTCAACCCTCTACCCTTAGCCTATTACTTAAGTGCTAATACCTCAACCCTCAACCCTATACCTTAAACCTTAAACCCAAAAACCTCAACCCTTAACCCTAAAAACTATACTCTCAGGTCCTTATATACCCTAAACCCAAAACCATTACATACATACATACATACATACATACATACATACATACATACATACATACATACATACATACATACATACATACATACATACATACATACAAGCATACATACATACATACACACATACATATAGGCATACATACATACATACATACATACATACATACATACATACAAGCATGCATATATATATACATACATACAAGCATGTACACATACATACATACATACATACATAGATACATACATACATATAAGCATACATACAAGCATACATAAATACATACATACATACATATATATAGGCATATATACATACCTACATATATACATATAGGCATATATACATACCTACATACATATGTACATACATACATATATGCATGCATACATACATACATACATACATACATACATACATACATACATACATACATACATACATACATACATACATACATACATACAAGCATGCATACATACATTCATACATATAGACATACATACATACATACATATAAGCATACATGCATACATGCATATATACACATATAACTACAAATATATATACAAACATTCTTAACAAAATTGAACATAAAACATTCCAAGTGAAACATAATGCGAGCATGTTATAATGCGCTCGCGTTATGTCAAGCTTGACAAACATACAACAAAATTTTGTAAAAAAGAAAAAAAATGCAAAATAAAACATAATGCGAGTGCGTTATATGTTGCTTTGGGAATCCCCAAGCCTTAGGCTTGGGATTTTCTTTGGATTTCTAACCCAAAGGCTTCGAGTGCCTTCCCAACTTCTAAAGATGTGTTTTTGCATATTCTATAGGATTTCACAAAATCTTGTTCGTGCTAACTGTCAGGTTTGCACATGTTTCAAGGTTGAACAAATCAAATACCTGGGTAATATTAGGCTCTCTCTTAGCTATTTAACGATGTAATTTTTTCACATTTTGATAATGTTGAGCCTTTCATCTTTAATTTCTTTTATTTGGTTGTCCATTTTCAAAAACCAATGTTTGGTATTTTTTACTTTATTTTCTAACTGTTCATTGAAATTTCAAATAAATTACATTTTTATAAACTAGATTCCATTCTACACATTCAAAAAAATTGATTTTCAATTAGTTTTCAAAATTTATAAGGGCAGCATGGCCAAAATTCTATTTTTCAAGATGTGTCCACTTTGAAAATTAGTAAAAATTCAAATATTCATTAAAAAATTATTAGAAAAATCGAGCATAAACTACATGTTGTTAGCTAATTTCTCACCGAAGCGATTTTAAAAATACCAAAACAAATTCAACTCATTGAGGGAGCCACAAAACACACTATGTTATATTTTTTTGACAAAAACAACACCAATTTCTATGGCTCCCTTTTTTGAACCCCTTAATCTATACCATTTAAAAAAAAAGTAGTTTAGAAAGTAGACTTGGAGCACTATGAACATTGCTTTTTTTGCATCTTAAAAATTTGGGTGTAACTATGCTCAATTTCTCATCCAAGGTCAGTATTTCTTGATTTTAGAAAAAAAGTGGCCACTTAAGACCCCTTTTTGGCCCCCCATCTTTTTGTACTTACCTGTATATTCTCCTGAGACAGTTGATATGCAAAGATATTAGTTGGTGCAAGTCAACATTATAGTATGAGGAAGAATGGTGATCACTCTGATGTCTAAATGTGATGCAGAGGTGGGTATACTTGTTCCAATATGTTTCTAGTATGCCTACATTAATATCATTCCTATTTGGTGTACCATAATTAGTAAAGTATTGCAGAAGTTTTGCTAAGGCATTCACAGTATATATCCTAAGGTAAAGTCATGGTGTTTTGGTCCACATCCTTCCATTGAGCAAGATTTAGTCTTGTGGTTAAGTTAAGTTGGTTGAGATGTGAAGGTGTTATATATCCAAGACTTTAAGTCCTTACACCTTCTGTAGTGAAAGTTATAAGTGACAAAGTTCTGGTTTGTGCTCTGGCAGAGTAAAGTGATGATGAAGGATTGGTGGAATGCTCCACATTCCTCTAGATGAGATGTGTTGGTATTGTGTATTTTTGGACATGATCAGTGATGTCCAATGTATGATATATTGCAGTGTCAAGTGGTTTGATGGTCTGCAATTTCAGTTTATCAATCACAGAGTATCACAGTTTGTTTTGGATGCCTAATTCTTTTATAGAACATATGTTTGGGTACTTGCACCAACAAGAGATTATACATATCAATTTTATGAGTTTGTGCGGACATTCTACATGTCTCAGAGTATCTCATATTTGAAGTGCATGCAAATCTTTCTTGTTTCTAGTACCACACAAATATTTTGTCATATTTTGAATCTGTGTTATTAATAAGGCCGACTTGGGTATGTTGGTGATGTTGGCCACAAGTTTATGATTAAGTAGAGTCTAAGAGTTGTTTTTAGATATTGTATGAGTCATGTCGACTCACCTTGAAGCTTTATAATTAATTTCCTATCATTTTTGTATATTGCCAATGAAGATGTAGGCTGATATGTTACAATTTTCATTATTTCTTGTTTGTGACCAACTAAATTTGTAATTGCAAAGTGTGCATAGGATATATATTGAAGATCAATATTGTGGAGATGATAGTAATAGAGTACGAAGATATATGAGTGCATGAGTAGAGCGAGACAAGATCTTCTACAAACCTAATGAAAAGAATTATTGACTATGAATGGTTGAAGCCATGAACCAATCATATTTCACTTGTTCTTTTTCATATTAGGGAGTAGTAGCTTCCTTGGGTACAAGCCCATAAAATAAAGTTAGGGAGTAGTTTCTTCCTTAGGTTGTAGCCTAGAATCAAAGTTGTATACCTTTTTACTTATGAGGCTGGATTAGGACAGTAGCTCTTAGCATCATTTCTCATTGTGGTTTTTCCCCTATGGGGTTTTCCGCATAAATATGATGTTATCTGTGTTCTTATCTTCTTAATTTTTTCATTATACAAATGAATATATAATTGACATAAGTTAACTTTAGCAGTAGTAAATTGAGATTGAATTTTAAGTATATTGATTCACTCACCCTCTCAATGTTCCAATGTGTTCAACACTCATTACAATAGATTGTAAAAAAAAATGCCTATTAAAACACAAGATTGTCAAACATTTCAAAGTAGGAAATTAAATCATTTTTCTATTACAATCCTAAATTAAGATATTACATTCTAACTCATATTACAATTTTTTTAAAATAAAAATGTAAATTATTTTTAATAATAGAATTTGATCACATTTTTTAAGCATTCCAATTAATATTTGTTTATTTTATTCAAAAGCTTGCTTCTATTATTTAGAAACCCTTCTTCACCTTTTATCCCAATTTTTAGCTCCCTTACTTCTAGGATTAATTGTGAAGTAAAATTGTGAATGATGTTTGAAAAGAATGTAAGGAGAGAGTGCATGACATTTTTGCAACTTGCAAATTAAATTAAATTATATTAATACATCTACATCATAATAATTTTTAAAATTAAAAATTATAATCAATTTAGAAAATATATGTATATATAATTAAAAAAATAATTTTTAATAGATTTATTTATATATAAATTTTATTATAAATTTAAAATTATTGATAAGTAGACCAAAATTCATTGACTCAAATATTTGATGATTTAATAATTTATAGTTGGTTTTTTCTAAGAATGATCAATGATATAGCCCCAATTTGCACCTTGAACGTGTGACTTCTACCCTCTTATAAATATGGAGAGAAGTTAGGTTTAATAAGGGAAAAATGTGGTTTGATTCCATCTCAACATAATAAAAGGTATTGTGTGAAACAATGGACATTGCCTACAACATCCAAACCAAAAAGTTTTCTCTAAGAGAAGAGTACCATTCACACGACTTTTTAGCATCATAGTGGGCCTCGAGGGCCATTTTCATTTTGAACAAACCCTAATACTGAGAGGGGGGTGAATCAATGTCTATCAAAACTTAAACCCTTTAATGATATGCAACTTCAGACTTTTAATAGGATCAACAATTCATAAATAGATCAAAAATACTTATTCAAATCAAGAGTAATGAAAGATAATAAAATGAAGACACATGTACAAGATAACACCAGATTTACATGGAAAACCTAAGAAGGAAAAAACAATGGTGAGAAATCTCACAATATGGGAAGCTCACTGCTTACAAAATTACAATTTATTTTAAAGCTCACTGCCTAAGGAAGCACACTACTCCTTGAAGGACTTGTAGGCTAAGGCACACAACCTTAGGGAAAGATACAAAGGAATTACAATACCGAGGCACACAACCCTGGGGAAAGATACAAATTACAAGGACCTACTGAAGAGACTCATTGTTTGATAACAGGATACATGAAAATTTAAGTTACAAGATATGTCAACAATATACTCTGTTACCTAAGAAATTAAAGCTCATATGATCATTATTTTTCAACAACTTACTATATTATTCCATAATCATACACCACCACACACACTCCCCTTGCAACTAATTTTTTCTTCCATTTATATCCTCCACAAGATAACAAAACACCAATTAGGTCGACCAAAACATAATATAATCAATAACATCAAGTCAGCCACAAAAACATAATGTGGTCCTATCTAGGAAATAGAGAGGACTAAAAAAAATATTACAACTTCCAATGTTATCCCAAATAACACACATGCTAGCACACAACATCCCAAGTCAAAAAAAGGGAAATATGTAGATGAAACGTGTAGCATAATGCCAATAGACCCAAAAACAAAATTTCAACTAAATTTACTCAATATGGTTCTCAACAAGATGGGGAAAGGCCAAAAAACAACCTCAAATGCTGGTGTAGATCCCCAAGCACACAACACAAGCAAGAGAACAAGCCCTATCGACCATACATTCAAAAATTATCCAGAAAACCAACACATAACAATATGAAGCATCAAAGAGATCAACCATTGATGTGAGGACCACAAAGAGATGTTCTATGAACATCCAAAAAAACTTCCAGATATGTCTTTCACATTGCAATGCCACATAAAACCACCTCAAACCAAACAAAAATAGAATACTTCATCCCAGAAACATAGAACACACAATCGTGAGATATAACATTAACAAACCAACTTGTGGTAAATATGAACTGGGACACTGCACAAACACTAAGAGCACGTTCATCAAATTGTATGAGTAAAAACATTAATATAGAGAAATGTGGATAATTTTTTGGACCAGTCTTGACACTTAATAAAACTACCAACCCACTGCAATTACCAAAAACTTCCTCGGCAACACTAGTGACCTGAAAAGATAGGAGTGAAATATCTACAAAACATAAACATCGAATCCCAAACCACAAGACCAAATCTTCAAAGGTGGAGGAATGCAGAGCATTCTCCAAATAGTCTTCAAAGAAAATTCCTATAGTAGAAGCCTTCACCAACATGTGAAGACCAAAACATCCTTGGAGCAACACATACTTCCTTAAGAAAAATAGGAGAGAGCATGCAACATACTAGAGACCATCAAAAACATCTCTCCAACTTCAAAATTACTTCTAATCTTAATGCTTCTAATCCTCATCTTATTATGTCATTATGATATCATCTCTACCAACAACAACCATACTCAATACTACTTTGATTATCATCAACCAAGGCATGACATCTAACCATGAACATTAACAAGATCACTGTTATCACATCATCATACATCAATGACAACCCACACGAAGTGTACATAAAAGACAAATAATGTCAAACATGTGTGCAAAAATATCTCAAATAAAGTTTTGACATCAATGACAAAAAATGCCAAACATATGTGCAACAATCTCCTCCTCTGAAATTGATGGCAACACACACCTGCACATTCTCCCCCTTTGAGATCAAGGAAAAAGGGCCAAGTCCTTAATTTGAAACAACTCATTCTCCCCTAGCATATGCACATTCTCAACAACTGCACTTCTTCAAAAAATTAGAAATGCTCTCCCTATTAGCAACAACCAACCAACTACCTAATCCCCCTAAGAGGTAGCACACATCAATACAAGAGAAAAGGATATAGCATGAATTTATCCCCCTGGATAGATGCACCATCTATGCATCTAGTTGGAAAAAGGAGGGGAAATAAACCCTAAATTCTACCAAAGATACTCAAAAGTATCCTCTAAAAGTGCCTTAGTGAAGATATTTTCAATCTGATCCTTAGTAGGAACATACTCCAATTTGACTTCTTGTTTTGTAGCTTTTCCCTTAGAAAGTGATACCATATGGAAATGTGTTTGGTCCTTGAATGCATCACCATATTAATGGAAATGTTGATTGCATTGGTATTATCACATAATATGGGAATGGGTTCATCATACACCACCTTTACATCCTTCAAATTCCACTTCATCCAAAGCACTTGGGTGCAACAAGATGTTGTAGTAATATACTCAGCTTCTGTTGTGGATAAGGACACTAAGTCTTGCTTCTTATTGAACCAAGAGACCAATCTATCTCCTAAGAAAAACAAACATCCATTAGTACTTCTCCGGCCATCCACACATCCTTCCCAATTAGTATCAATATAAGCACTCAAAGAAAAGTTATCATCCTTCTTATACCACAAACCATAATTTAGAGTACCCTTCAAATATCTAAATATTCTTTTTACTATTGTCTCATGAGTTTGCTTAGGATTAGTTAATATCTGGCAACCAAACATACTACATGTAATATCAAGAACCTTCCAATCATAGACCTATTTAAAGGGTTTTATCAACCTCAGGTGACTCATTAGTTTTTCTCAAGTGACAATCGATGACCATAGGAATACTTACTAGTTTGGAATCCTCCATGCCAAACTTCTTCAACATCTCTCTAACATACTTAGCTTGAGAAAAAAAGATACTATCATCTAGTTGAACAATTTGAAGCCCAAGGAAGAAATACAACTCACCAATGGGTATGTGAAAGATCATGGGGGGCCAAAAAGTGGCAATGAGAAAAAAAAACATGTTTTTACTTCACCAAAATCATGAAAAAAAAAAGTCAAGTTTTTGTATGGGCAGGTAAAATTTGAATTTGGTTTGGTAATACTAGACCAAAATAGATATTTGTTAATAATAGATATCCATTTCCCAAAATTATTTTGTCACTTTTATGTATTCAAAATGGATATTCATTTTGCAAGCAAAACAAATATCCATTTTGAAAAGAAAAAAAACAAATATTCATTTTGAAACGAAAAATGGATATCTGTTTTCAACAAGTATTTTAATTAATTCAATATTTTAAAAATGGAGGAAAACATATATCCATTTTAAAAAGAAAAATGGATATCCATTTTGAAAAGCCTAAAAAAGCACACTTTAGTAAAATGGGCATAACTTTTGCGTTACTTATTAAAATTTTGATTTTTTACAAGCATTGAAAAGGTGATTCAAATATCTACACAATGAATATGATTATTATGATATATTGATCATAAAAAATAATTATAATTATTTAAATTTCATCCTTAATTTTTAAAATTTAAAATGCTCATAATTCTTGCATACAAAGTCTTTTTTCATGTTTTTAACAATTATCATCCTAAATGACTTAAAACATTAAAGAAGTAATAAATAATGAAAAATTTATATTTTTTTACTAAGGAGAATAAAAAAATTGTATAAATCATCATAGAAGTACTCATTGTCTTTGATCCTATGCACACCTTTTCCCAAGTTGAACTAGGATAACATATCACTCTCCCTCTCTCCTTCTATCTATTTATCTATCTCACTCTCTTCCCCTCTCCTTTATTCACCATCTCTACCTATCTCTTCACTTTTCCCTTACTCTACCTCTATCTATATCTCCCCTCTCTCCCTCTCCATATATCTCCCTCTCTATCTATCTCTCTCCCTTTCTCTTCCCCTCTATCCTTCCTAGGTTATATATCTCTACATATCTCTCCCTCTTTCTATCTCTATCTCTCCATGTCTCCCTCTATCCATATCACTCCCTCTTAGAACTATATCTCTCTACTCTCTCTCTATTTCTATTTTTCTCCCTCCCTCTCCCTCTCCCTCCCTCTATCTATTTATATAATCTCCCACTTCATAAAGTTATCTCCATATCTCTCTCTCACTCATACACACACCCCATATTTCTTCCTCCCTATCTCTATCTCTTTGTGTATCCCTCTCTTTTAATCTCTCTCCCTATCTCTCTATTACTTGTCTCTATCACTTCCTTTCTCTCTCACTCTTTCCCCCTCTATCTATATCTCCCTATCTCTCTATATATCTATATATCTCATTATCTCTACCTCTCTCTCTCTTATTCATTCTCTCTCTATCCCTTTCCATCCATATATTTCTCTACCTCTATCTCCCCATATCTCTATCTCTCTCCCTATTCCTCTCTATCTCTCTATATCTCCCTATATCACCATCTCTCTATCTTTCCCTCTCCCTCTATATATTGATATATATCCCCCCTCTTCTTCTCTCTCTACCTCTATCTCTCTATCTACCCCCTCTCTATCTCCCAATCTCTATCTCTCCCTCTTTCTCTCTACCTTTTATCTTTCCCTCTCTATATCTATTTATCTCTATCACTTTATCTTACCATCTATATCTCTCAATCTCCATATTCCTCTATATCTCTCTATCTCTTCATCTCTATTTCTAAATCTTTATCTCTCTATATTTGTATCTCTCCCTTCACCTCTCTTTATCTATATATATGTATATTCTCTCCCTCTCCCTCTATATTCCTCTCTATCTTTCTATAGAGAGAGATAGGGTGAGTGGAGATAGAGAGAAGTAGAGAGGGAAGGTTAAAGAGGTAAAGGTGAAAGAGAGAAGAGAGACATATAGAGAGATGTCAAAAGGGAGAGAAATGGGGAAAGTGGGAGGGATGGAGTGAGAAGTACTTAGAGAGAGAAAAAGAGGGGAGATAGAGAGAAGTAAAGAGGGAGAGTGGAAGGGAGAGGTAGAGATAAAGAGCTAGGGTGGGATGGATATAGGAAAAGGTAGGTAGAAATAAAGGATGATGGAGATGGTGGATAAAAAGAGTAGATGAGAGAGGAAGTAGGGATTTGGAGGGATAGAGGAGGAATGGATAGGAGGAGTGAAAGAGTGATATAGGGAAGTAGGGGAAGGGTAGAGAGGAGTAAGAGTGGAGGAGCTAGAGTGGAATGTGGGAGAGAAGAGACAAGGAGAGAGAAAGGGAGGAGAGGGAGGAAGGAGAGAGAGAGAGTGGTGAGTAATGAGAGAGGAGTAGAGAGGGATAGAGGGAGAAGCAGGTAGAGAGATAGGGTGAGTGGGAAGGTGAGAGAGGTAGATAGGAGAGAGAGAGGGTAAAGAGAGATATAGAGAGATATATAAAGAGACATATAAAGGGAGAGAGAGGGGGAATGAGGGAGTAATAGAGTGAGAGATAGGTAGAAAGAAATAAAGAGGGGATATAAAGGGGGAGGGAGGAAGGGAAAGGTAGGAGGGTAGGGTGGGAGGATATGGGGAGATGTGGGGTAGAAAAGGCAGAGAATGGGAATGGGAGATAAAAGTGTAGAGACAAAGAGAGGTAATTTTTGTCACCAACATGTCTCTACCTATCTCTCCTCCTCCAACCTTGCATCTCTCTCTTATTTCATTATTCTCTTTTATCCTTTTATCTCCCATTTGTCTTCCTCTTTGTCACCACTACACTCTCTCCCTATATATCCTCCCACCCTATCATTCTACCTCTCCCTTCCTCCCCCCTCTCTACTTCTCTCTATGTCCTCTCTTATCTTCTCTCTACCTACCTCTCACTCCATCCCTCCCTCATTCCCCCTCTCCCCCTTTAGATATCTCTCTATATCTCTCTTCACCCTCTCTCTCCTCTCTACCTCTCTCTTACCTTCCCTCTCTACTTCTACCTATCTCCACTCACCCTCTCTATCTACCTACATATCCCTCTATCCCTCCTACCCTAATCTCTCATTACCTACCTCTCCCTCACTCTTTCCCTCCTCCCCCCCTCTCTCTCTCTCTCTCCCCTTGTCTCTCTCTATCTCCCTCCCTCTCTCAATAACTCTCTTTCTCTCTCTCTCTCCCATTACCTCTCTACTTATCTATATCTCCCCTCACCCTCTCCCTCTCTACCTACCTCTCATTTTATCCCTCCCACATTACCTAACTCTCTCCTTCCCTCTTTACTTCTCTATATATCCCCTCAATCTCCCTCTCTCTACCTACCTCTCCCTCTATCCCTCCCACCTTACCTCGCTCTCTCTGTCTCTACTTCTCTTTATCTCCCATCTCCATCTTCCTCTCTATCTACCTAGCTCTTCCTATATCCATCCCACTATACTTATCTATCTCTACATCTCCCTTCCTCCCCCCTCTTTACTTCTCTTTCTCTCTCTCTCTCTCTCTACCTACCCCTCATTCCATCCCTCCATCATTCCCCCTCTCTATAAATTTAGATATATCTATATTCTCTTCTCTCTCTCTCCTCTCTACCTCTCTTACCTTCCTTCTCTACTTCCCTCTATCTTCCTCTCAAAGTTCCTCTCTACTCTTTGTAGGAGTGATAGGGAGAGAGGAGAGAGGGATGTAAAAAGGGAAATATGTCTAGAGATAGATATGACTTGGGAAAGATAGAGGGGAAGAGAAAGGGAGAGAGGTAGGTAGAGATATAGGTAGAGAGATAGGTAGAGAGAGAGGATGAGGTAGAGGGAGAGAGAGAGGGAGAGGGAGAGGGAGAGGGAGAGAGGGAGAGTGTGTGTGGGGAGGGAGAATAGAAATATATAAAGAGGAAGAGGTGGAGAGGTAGAGATGAAAAATAAATTCAAAAGGTATACTTATATATTGAAAAAGTGGAAATATCAATAATGTATCAAATGTGAAAATAAAACCCTAATGTGGTTTCCAAGGATTGGTAGGGTAAGCAAAATTGATTTCATAATCAATATAATAGAGAAAGATTTAACAATATAAAATTGATGAAGAATTGGACATGCAAAGATTTTTGAATATAAAATTGAGATATAAATATCATAAATTCTAGATCTAAGAAACCCTAATATGAATAAGAAACCATAGAAGAACATGTTGTATAGGATTTATTGGGTTTACTAAAATACAAATAGGCATAAAGAGGGAAAAAGAGAGGAAATTGAGGGAGAGGGGGAGAGGGAGAGAGAGAGAGAGAGAGAGAGAGAGAGAGAGAGAGAGAGAGAGAGAGAGAGAGAGAGAGAGAGAGAGAGAGAGAGAGAGATCTAGATAGATAAAGGGATAAGGAGAGAGTTGAGATTGAGTTAAGTAGATAGGGAAGGATGGAGGGAAAAAGAGTTAGAGAGATAGGTCTAGAGAGAAAGATATAAAGAGGTAAAAAGAGAGAGGGAAGGAGGGAGAGAGGTAGAGAGAAAGGTCTAGAGCTCAAGGAGTGAGAGAAAGAAGGTTTGAAGAGGGAAAAAGAGAGAGGGAAGGAGGGAGGGATGGAGAGGTAGATAGATAAGTCTAGAGATCAATAGATTGAGAGGGAGAGGTATAAAGAGGTAAAAATTGAGGGAGGGATGGAGGGAGAGACAAGTGGAGAGATAGGTCTAGAGTTTAAGGGGAGACATAGTGAAATATAGAGAGGTAGATAAAGTAATAGAAATATGATGATTTATGAAGATTTGTTCATCTCCTTACTACACAAAATATAAATATTTTATTATGAATACTTTTTCTAATGTTTCAATTATTTTGAGATAATTGTTATAAAAAATCATGAAAAAGGGACTTTGTATGCGAAAGTAGTGAGCATTTGATGTTTCAAAAATGAAATATGAAGTTCAAATGATAATAAATAATTTTTTGTGTATGATATAGAATGACTGTCTAATCTATTGCGTAGATCTCTAAATCACCTTTCCAACGCTTATAAAAATTCAAAATTTTGTTAAGAAAGACAAAAGTTATGCTCATTTTACTAAAGAGGGTTTTTAGGATTTTCAAAATGGATATCCGTTTTGCAATAATTTGGATATCTGTTTTGAAGACATAAAATGTGTACCTGTTTCTAAAAAATATTCATTTTTTTTTCAAAAATCCATTTTGAAGACATAAAAATGAGTACCCATTTCAACAAAATGAATATATGTTTTGAAGACATAAATGTGGGTACC
>VDFB02256132.1:140224052-140257904 GCA_007258455.2 Sequoia sempervirens
TCTACCTCTCTCTTACCTTCCCTCTCTACTTCTACCTATCTCCACTCACCCTCTCTATCTACCTACATATCCCTCTATCCCTCCTACCTTAATCTATCATTACCTACCTCTCCCTCACTCTTTCCCTCCTTCCCTCTCTCTCTCTCTCCTTGTCTCTCTCTCTATCTCCCTCTCCCTCTCTCAATAACTCTCTCTCTCTCTCTCCCATTACCTCTCTACTTATCTCTATCTCCCCTCACCCTCTCCCTCTATACTACCTCTCATTTTATCCCTCCCACATTACCTAACTCTCTCCTTCCCTCTGTACTTCTCTATATATCCCCTCAATCTCCCACTATCCCTCCCACCTTACCTCACTCTCTTTGTATCTACTTCTCTTTATCTCCCATCTCCATCTTCCTCTCTATCTAACTAGCTCTCCCTATATCTATCCCACCATACTTATCTATCCCTACATCTCCCTTCCTCCCCCTTCTCTACTTTTGTTTCTCTCTCTCTCTCTCTCTCCCTCTTTACCTATCCCTAATTCCATCCCTCCATAATTTCCCCTCTCTATCCCTTTAGATATATCTATATTCTCTTCTCTCTCTCTCTCCTCTCTACCTCTCTTACCTTCCTTATCTACTTCCCTCTATCTTCCTCTCAAAGTGCCTCTCTACTCTTTTTAGGAGTGACAGGGAGAGAGGGAGAGAGGAGAGAGGGATATAAAGAGGGAAATATGTCTAGAGATAGATATGACTTGGGAAAGATAGAGGGGAAGAGAAAGGGAGAGAGGTAGGTAGAGAGATAGGTAGAGAGAGAGGATGAGGTAGAGGGAGAGAGAGAGGGAGAGGAGAGTGTGTGTGGGGAGGGAGAATAGATAAATATATAAAGAGGGAGAGGTGGAGGGAGAGGTGGAGACAGAGAGATGGAAAATAAATTCAAAAGGTATACTTATATATTGAAAAAGTGGAAATATCAATGATGTATCAAATATGAAAATAAAACCCTAATGTGGTTGCCAAGGATGGGTAGGGTAAGTAAAATTGATTTCATAATCAATATAATAGAGAAAGATGTAACGATATAAAATTGATGAAGAATTGGACATGAAAATATTTTTGAATATAAAATTGAGATATAAATATCATAAAATTCTAGATCTAAGAAACCCTAGTATGAATAAGAAACCATAGAAGAAGACTAGGTTGTATAGGATTTATTAATGGGCCAACAAAATGCAAGAGGGAAAAGAGAGTGAAACTCTGAGGGGAGAGGGGTGAGGCAGAGGGAGAGAGAGAGAGAGAGAGAGAGAGAGAGAGAGGAGAGGAGAGAGAGAGAGAGAGAGAGAGAGAGAGAGAGAGAGAGATTAGTTAAGTAGATAGGGAATGATGGAGGGAAAAAGAGTTAGAGAGATAGGTCTAGAGAGAAAGATATAAAGAGGTACAAAGAGAGAGGGAAGGAGGGAGAGAGGTAGAGAGAAAGGTCTAGAGCTCAAGGAGTGAGAGAAAGTGAGGAAGAAGGTTTGAAGAGGGAAAAAGAGAGAGGGAAGGAGGGAGGGATGGAGAGGTAGATAGATAAGTCTAGAGATCAATATATTGAGAGGGAGAGGTATAAAGAGGTAAAAATTGAGGGAGGGATGGAAGGAGAGACAAGTGGAGAGATAGGTCTAGAGTTTAAGGGGAGACAATGAAATATAGAGAGGTAGAGAAAGGAATAGAGATATGACGATTTATGAAGATTTGTTCATCTCCTTACTACACAAAATATAAATATTTTATTATGAATACTTTTTCTAATGTTTCAATTATTTTGAGATGATTGTTATAAAAAAATCATGAAAAAGGGACTTCGTATGCGAAAGTAGTGAGCATTTGATGTTTCAAAAATGAAATATGAAGTTCAAATGATAATAATTAATTTTTTGTGTATAATATAGAAACACTGCCTAATCTATTGCGCAGATCTTTGAATCACCTTTCCAACGCTTGTAAAAGTTCAAAATTTTGTTAAGAAACACAAAAGTTATGCTCATTTTACTAAAGAGGGTTTTTAGGATTTTTCAAAACGGATATCCATTTTGAAGACATAAGATGTGTACTTGTTTCTAAACAAATATTCATTTTGTTTTTCAAAAATCCATTTTGAATACATAAAAATGAGTACCCATTTCAACAAAATGAATATTTGTTTTGAAGAAATAAAAGTGGGTACCCATTTTTAAAAAATAGAGTTTTTTCACATAATATTTTTCCCTCCTTTTTTGCTTTGGGATTGCTTTGGGATTTGGCTTGGGTACCCAACCTAAAAATTCAACTACCCCAATGTGTTTACAAGGGTTGCGATAGTTTTTTGAACTTCACCCTTCATGCTGATGACTTTTTTTTCATTCGAATATGATGAAACGAAAAGGGTTTATTAAAAAAAAATCAAGATTCTACCAATATAAGATATGTTTTATTTTGAATTTAATAGATAATTATTGATTTTCTACATGTACTGTGTAAAGTCCTAATTGATAGGTTGATTGAAAAACATCTATAATTTTAAATGATTATATATTTTTTGAATTTGAAAGAAGAGTGACACACTATGCTTCACAAACTATAGTTTTAAAAAAATGAATTGCATATATTTTTGACCAAGTTAGGGTGGCTAGACAAATGGTTTTCAATATTTTTAAAAATTCATAACTAATTATTTACTTGCAAAAAAAATACAAAAAAAATATGTGTCACATCTGGTTATGTGTCATATACTTATATTGAAAGATTCAATTTTTTTTTTTCTCCTCATTAGGGTGGCTGGACAAACACCTGCTTTTTATTTGTTTCCTAAAAAAATAGTACTATTGCATTGAAATTTCAAATTTTCACTAAATAGATTTACTTTTTCCAAAAAAGGACCAGTAGCTTCGAAACTACATTCAATTTTCTACAAATTATGTTCTTACATATTTTTCAAATTATGTTAATAACCTATTCAAATTTTTATGTCAAGTTTCCTAATTCTATTTTTTGAATTTTCATTGCCACTTAGGGGCCTAGTTTGGGCCCCCATGATCCTGCACTGACCCCAATCATAAACATCTCAAACTATTTTTGCATCTCTTCTATAAACCTCTTACACATATTATCATCTCTACCAAAGATGATGTCATCAACATATACAACAACTATCAAAATATTGTCTTCCTCTACCTTAATGTAAAGACTACTATTTGTAGTACCTTTCTTGAAACCTTGCTGAAGTAAGTACTTATCCAATTGAGCATACCAAGATCTAAGAGCTTGCTTGAGTCCATACAAAGCTTTCTTGAGTCTGCACACCATGTATGAATCTTTTGATAGATGGAAACCATCCGGTTGCTCAATAGATATCTTCTTCTAAATCACCATTAAAGAAGGATGACTTAATATCCATCTAATAAAATTTGAAATTTTTGTGAGCGGAAAAGGCAAGAAAGATCTTGATTGCCTCCATTTTGGCTAACGAAGCAAAATTCTCCTCAAAATCAATACCTTCAAATTGTGAATAACTCTTACATACCAATCTAGATTTTTTCCTCACAACCTCACCATCTTTATTCAACTTGTTCAAAAACACCCACTTCGTTCCTATAACATTCTTATCAGCTGGTCTAGGAACGAATTCCCATGTCTGATTCTTTTCTATTTTATTTAATTCCTCTTCCATTACCTTTATCTAACCATCATCCTTGCTAGCATCAACAAAGTTCTTGGGATCTACCTTTGACATTAAACACAAATTCACTTGTTCACTTGCTTTTGCAAACCTTCTCCTAGTCATCACACCTTCATTCTTATCTCCAACGATATGATCTATAGAATGGTTCTTTTGAACATACTTTGTTGGAGTCTTAGGAGCCTTTTTTGATTCTTGTTTCTTCTCTTCTTTCTCTTCTTCTTCTTCTTCTTTTTCAATGCAGGGAGGTATATCAGATCCGAAACCCTCCGGTTCTTGTGAGATTTGGCACAAATATTCATCTACCTTAACATTTTTTCTTTCAATCATCTTTCCTAATATCTTATTGTAGCATCTATAGTCTTTTCTTTTGGTTGAGTAACCAAGGAAGATCCCTTCCTCACACCTTGAATCAAACTTTCCAAGGTCTTCTTCATCTCTCCTAATGTAACATTCTTTTCCAAAAATATTGAAGTATTTGATAGTGGGAGGCCTTCCATACCATAGGTCATAAGGGGTCTTAGTTCTATTGACCCTCTATTGTACTTTGTTAAGCAATTAGACACGAGTGTGAATTGCTTCCTTCCAATACATATCATGAAAATCTACATCTTTCATCATTGTCCTAGCCATCTCTTGCACAGTCCTATTCTTCCTCTCCACTACCCCATTCTACTGAAGGGTCCTAGAAGTAGACAGATGTCTCCTAATACCATGATCTTCACAAAAAAATTCAAATTCATTTGAAGTAAACTTACCTCCTCTATCGGATCTTAAGAATTTGATCTTAACATCCATTTCATTCTCAACTTTTTCTTTGAAAATATTAAACTTATCAAAGGATTCTAATTTTTATCTTAAAAATGTAACCCAATTCATTCTAGAGTAGTCATCAATAAGCAACATGAAATACCTCTCACCTTGTTGACTCCTTGTTCTTGTAGGTCCACATAGGTCAATGTGAATCAACTCCATTGGCATTGTAGCAGAGCACTCCTTTCTCTTGAAACTTGTCTTTTTCTACTTTCCCATTTGGCACTCCTTGCATAATGTGCTTGTAGGCTTAAAACTTATCTTAGGCATATCTCTCACTGCATGAGTAGAACTAATCTTTACCATATTGTCAAAGTTGATGTGTTCCATTCTCTTGTGCCACAACCGACACTCACCAAATTGAGCCAATAAATAGATTCTTCCATTTGCCTCCTTTAGATTCAATAGACATTTATATTTGTCCCAGTTCCCTCTGCAACTAATATTCCAGACCCTGCCTTCCTGATCTCACATCCTTCGGCATGAAATGTAAGATTATATCCTTTGTTGCACATTTGATTGACATAGAGGACATCCTCAGTCTTGTTCTTTCCAACAATTTTTATTGAACCCTTTCTAGAAATTTTTGCTGACTCATCACCACCAAACTTGACAGCTCCACTATTACACTTCTTAAGACTGATGAACCTCTCCTTGTCACTAGTCATGTGGTTAGAGAAACCACTGTCAATCATCCGAGCATTTTCTTCTTCCTTTACATGAAAGGTAGTCAACACAACCATAAATCTTTCATTATCTTTATCAGCCTGCAAGGTACCAGAATTCTTACATTTTTAAATATCATCCTTTCTTCCTTTCACAACAATGAATAGAGTTTCATCATTTGAATCATTGTCCTCATCTTTTGAAGAAAAAATGCTTTCCTTGGAATATAGACTCCTTTTGAACTTCTCTCTTTTGTTGTCATCTTTTGATTATTTAAAAGGACATTTAGAGGAAAAATGATCAATTCTCCCACAATTGAAACACATGAAAGGTAAATTACCTTTTTATTTGTCGGTTCCTTTCTTCAATATTCTTACAAAGTTTTTTTCTACCTCATCAAATTCATCATTTTGATCTACTTTTTCAACTTCTATTTTTTTACTGGCTTTGAATGTTGCTTCCTTCTTTGGAGCATATTTTTTAAACTCTCATTTCAAAGGCTGTGAAAGCACCAAACATTTCATCTACTAAATATTTATCCAAATCTTTAGACTCCTCAATAGCAGATACCTTATGACTATATGATTTCAGGAGAGATCTCAGAACCTTCTTCACAATCTCATCTTCTTTCACTTCTCCACCAAGACCTTTGATGCCAGTAACTACTTCAACCATCCAGAGCATATAATAGTAAATATTCATCCTCTATCATCCTCAGGGTTGCAAATATGCTCTTGAAGATTTGCATCTTGGCTTGCTTCACTTTATTATCTCCTTCATAAATGCTGCTAAGTTTTTCCCTACATCCTTAGCAAAATTGCAACTTATCACCTTCAGAAGTTCTAAATCAGCTAACCCACACATGATAGCATTCTTTTCCTTTTAATTTTTATCATACAACTTGATCTTAACTAGATCTGTTGGAGGAGTAGCAAGAGTAGTGTAACCATCCTTGATAGATTATCAAACACCAAACCCCAGAGAGTTTAGATGGTCTTCCATTCTTACTTTCTAAAAGGTGCAATTTGTTCTATCAAACCTAGGGCCCTTGTAAGATCCATTGTGTGCCATCCTGGACCTTCCCTCAAGCAATTAAGATTCTTTAGAGGAACTTAGATATGATAGCAATTTTTGAACACACCCTGATACTAAGAGGGGTTGATTTAGTATCTATCAAAAATTAAACCCTTCAACAATATATAAATTTAGACTTTTAATAGGATCAACAATTCATAAACAAATCAACAATACTTATTCAAATAAAAAAAATGAAAGATAAAACAATGAACACACATGTACAAGATAACATCATATTTACATGGAATACCCAAGAAGGGAAAACCACAGTGAGAAACCTCACAATATAGGAAGCTCACTACTTGCAGAATTACAATTTTTTTTAAGGATCACTATCTAAGGAAGCACACTGCTCCTTGAAGGACTTGCAAGCTAAGACACACAACCTTAGGGAAAGATACAAAGGACTTGCAGTAATGAGGCACACAACCCTAGGGAAAGACACAAATTATAGGGACCTACTGAAGAGAATTACTGTCTGATAGCAAGATACATGAAAATTTGAATTACAACATATGTCAATAATACACTTTGTTGACTGAGGTGTTAAAGCTCATATGATCTTTCTTTTTCCACAACTCACCATATTATTCCATACTCACACACCACCACACAATCGCTCCTATTGCAACTGATTTATTCTTCCATTTATATTCTCTGTAAGATCACAAAACACCAATTAGGTTAGCTAAAACAAAAAATTAATAACCTCAACAAGTCGGCCATAAAAACATAATGTGGATGTTTAATCTCCAGGATATCCCTTGGATTCTTGGAGGGGATTTTAATTTTGTGGAAAGGGAAGAGGACAAATGTGGTGGGGTTGGCCATGTGTGGAAAAAATATGAGAAATCTCATTGGTCTAGACTTAAGTGTAAATTAAATCTTGAAGATCACATTGAAGGTCAAAAAAAGGCTTGCAAAGACATATGGTTTACCTAGTCCAATTTCCAAAAAAGTGGGAGGAGGGTGCTCTGCAGACTGGATAGATTTTATATAAACAAAGCTTTCTTTTCTACTACCCTCCTTAAGGATGGTTGTAAAGTGGAGGTTACTCCATTCTCACTCTCTGATCACCACCCAATAAGAGCAAAATTTGTGTTTAAGAATGGTGCTGCCTCTAATGTTGATCCCAGAGTTGGATTTTCTCTTAATTCCAGCCTTCTTAAAGATGATGACTGTAAATGTGCCATAACCTCTCTTAGAGCCATTAACAAAAGGCTACATAGATCCCTTCCTCCCATAGAGAGCTGGGAGTTGAATGTGTAGGGCTGGAGGGTTCTTTTCCAGACCATTGGAAGGAAAGAGGCAAAGGATAGAAGGAGACAGGAGAATTGTCTATAGGACACTCTTTACGAGGCAGAACTAGAAGTGCAAAATTACCCTAATGATAGTTCCCGGGTGGATAAGCTCACTGTGGCCCGAGATAATCTCAGGAGGTTTCAAACTTTCAAGGTCAAGGGTTTGAAAGTTAGAGCCAAGATGAATTGGTTGGAGAATGGTGATAAGGGTTCAAATTTTTTCTTCAGATACTTGAAGGAGAAGCAGGCTAGAGAATCAATTGATCAAATTAATGCTGAAGGTAACATCCTTGTGAACCAGGATGAAATAAGAGAATAATTTTTTATCTTCTACTAGAATCTTTTCAAGTCTGAAGGGAGTAATGAGTCTTTCTCTCGTGATAGAGACTATATTAAAGGGATTTTGCCTAGTCAGATTGGTAATGAGGCAGCCCTTGAATTGAGCAAAGAAATTTCTAAGAGGAGATAAGGAGATCTATTCTCTCCCAAAAAAATGATAAATCTCCTGGACCTGATGGCTTATCTACAGAATTTTACAAATCTTTCATTGATTGGGCTTGTGATGATCTGTACATGGTCTATAAAGATGCCTTTGAAAGAGGATCCCTCGGTAAAAACATTAATAGAGGAATTATCAAGTTGATTCCTAAAGAGGGAGACATAACCCTTGTTAAGAATTGGAGACCAATTACCCTCTTGAATGTATCATATAAAATTTTGGCAAAAGTTTTGGCTGATAGGGTGGCAAGTATTCTACCTACCATCATTAATTCAACTCAAACTGGCTTCATTAAGGGGAGGTACATCTTAGAAAATCTGGTGACAAGTTGGGAAGCCATGAATTGGGCTAGGAATTCTGGGCAGGATGCTGCTATGTTTCTACTTGATTTTGAGAAAGCTTACGACAAAATTGAATGGGACTTTGTCTTTTTGGTCCTTGATGCATTTGGTTTTCCAGGTGTGTTTTGTTCTATGGTTAAGACTCTATTCCAAGATGCTTCTGCTCAAGTGGATGTAAATGGAATTCTCTCTCAGGAAATTGTGTTGGGGAGGTCAATAAGGCAAGGATGCCCCCTTGCTCCAGCTCTGTTTGTCATTGCTTCTGATGCCCTTCATTATATTTTGAGGGATAGATCTTTGGCCCCTGGGGTAAGGGGTATCAGGTTACCAGACTCCAATGAACTTCTCAATCTGCAGTTTGCGGATGACACGGCTATTTTTGTTCAGATTGATGAGGATAACTTTGTAACTCTTATGAAGAAACTTGAGTTGTTTTGCTCCGCTTCAGGGGCTAAAATTTCCCCCACTAAATCTTACCTTCTTGGGTGGAAAGATAAGCCTCCTGATTGGGTGTGCAGATATGGTATCCAATGGGGTGGTCCTCATAGATTAGTGAGATACCTTGGTATTCCATTTGCTATCGAGCCTAATTTGAAAGACACGTGGTGTTGGATTAGAGATAAGATTGAGAGTAAATTAGTCAAATGGAATAAGAATTACCTCTCCTTTGCTGGAAGGTTTCAAATCTGTCAGAAAATCTTGTCTTCTTATAGCATCTACTTTGCCTCTATTTGGTATTTTTGTTCTTATCAAATCAATGCTATTCAAAAGAGGATTAGAGGATTTTTTTTGGTTTGATGGTAAGGGGAGGAAGAAGAAGCATTCTGTCAAATGGGAATGGTGTACTATCTCCAGGATGAGAGGTGGGTTGGGGCTTAAGGATCTAAGGATCCAAGGTATTGCTTTGGCCTCTAAGTGGGTGGTTGGGGCTTTGGTTGGGGAGGAGCCATGGAAGGTGCTAGTGAGATATAATATTGCTAATGCTGTGCCTAAGCATGCTAAATTCTGGAAATTCCTCCCCTTCAGTGATATTCTTTGCTGTGAAATGTCTATGTCACCTGCAGAGTCTAATGTTTTTAAAACTTTGTGGAAGGCTTGGGAAATTGTTAAGAAACTCCTTTCCAACTGTCAATTCACCAAGGGGGATAATAGGATAATTTTTGCCAACAGATCTATCTGGTGGAACCTCAAACGTAAAGGGAAGCCTTTGGCCCTTTTACAGGGATGCTCTGCTAAAGGCTGGGCGCTTAAAGGTATCCTTTGCTTTAAGGATATATTAATTAATGGTAATTTGAAGGATTGGACTACCCTTAGCTCTGAGTTCAACATTCCTCAAAGCAACTAGAGAACTTTCACGATGTTGAGAGAGGCCTGTGGTAATCTCAAGTTCCTGGTTAAAGTTATATATGAACCTCTCCATTATACAGACTTTGTGTGGCAAAATGGTAATAAAATGATGAATGTTAAAACTAAGGATATTTATTCTATGCTTACTGAGCAGGTTGATATTACTGAACATATGAATAAAGTTTGGCAAATGGAATTGAGTAAGGATCATTGGCATAGAATATTTTTGCAAAATTGGCAGAAGGAACTTGAGGCCAAAAAGGCCTGCTTCAGATGGCTTCTACTTCTGCAAACGCTCCCCTATAAAGCTAGCCCAGAGGGTCTTGAGATGTGCTCTTTGTGCAGGAAACCTGAAACCCTATCTCATATCTTCTTTGACTGCATTTTTTCCAAACAAATCTGGAATATGTTTTTCTTTTCTCATATTATCTGGAGATGTAATGATAGTCTAAGCTCTATGAATTTGCTCTGTCTTCAAAATATCAAGTTAAGTAAAAATGGTGCTTTATTCTGGCATATCCTTTCTATTGAGATTTTATGGACAATTTGGAAATCCCGGAATGAGGACCAATTTCAAGGTAGAAGAAGGTTGCTTATTGAGTCCTACAAGGGACTCATATTCTACAATATTGCTATGCAGGTATTCATTACTATGGAGCTATCAAAGGATAAGTTCCATAAATACTTGGTGTGCAGGGATCCTTCAGTTAAATTCATGGATGCCAGATCTGGTCATGTGTGGAAGGATAGCTACCTGGGTCCTGAGGTTTTTTTGAGTGCCTTGCAGGCATTCAGAGATGAACTCAAAGATGGGCAGATAGCTAATCATAGTCTGTACAAGGGTAAAAATTTGGACAGTGTTCTGGTGGAGCAGCAGACTAATTATGTTCCTGACTTTTCAGCTGAAGAGATCAATGCAGCACAGGCTTAGATGGTTCCCAGTGACGCTGTTTGCCCTGTTCAGCAAGGACACGATGGCTTTGGGTGGATGCAGGGTCCACTGGACTCCAGTGAAGAAATTTAGATAGTGTTGTGTGCACTGTCAAGTCCTCCATTTTCAAGTTGCCATCTCTTAATCATGCATCTGATGGTTGGGTTTTATGGCTGAATTTTTTTGGGCCTCTTAGGCGTTCAGTCAAGACAGCAATGGTGCTCCATGGATCCATTTGACATATTCGCCAGACTTCTCTATATCCTTTTTGGCATGATGTTAATGTATGTTGTCCAGTCCTGACTGATATTCTCTGTTTTTATTTTATATTGTCTATTTGGTTTTTGCTGCAGGCCTATTCTGATCTGTCTTTATTTTGAAGTTGATCCTTGGTGATCTTTTGTATGGGATAGATTAGGAAGTGGTGCTTTTTCTGCTATTTTGTGGGATGGTCCTTTGGACCAGGGGGCTCCACTTTTGTACTGGTTCGAGGGTTGGATTTCTGATCTGCAGTTGAAATTACTGCTCCTTTGATCTGTATCTTTTGATCTCTCTATATTTAATATAAAAAAACATAATGTGGTCCTATCCAGGAAATAGAGAGGACAAAAAACAACTTATTACAACTTCCAAACAACACACATGTTGCTGCACAACATCCCAAGTTGGCAACAGGTAAATGTGTAGATGAAACATGTAGCACAATACCAATCAACCCAAAAACACACTTTCAACTGAATTTACTCAATGTAGATCTCAACAAGATAGGGAAAGACCCAAACAAAACCTCAAATGTTGGTGCATACCCCCAAGATCATGATGCAAGAAAGAGAACAAGCCCTATCAGCTAGACATTCACAAATTACCAAAAAACCAACTCAAAACAATATATGGCATCAACTTGAGATCAACTATTGATGTACGGACCATAAAGAGGCATTCTATGAACATCCAACAACACTTCCAAATACTTTTTCACATTGTTATGCCACAAACAACCACCACAAACCAAAAAGAAACAAAATACTTCATCCTAGAAACACATAATACACAATCATGAGATAGAACATTAAAAAACCAACTTGTGGTAAACTCCATCACATGAAATATGAATTGAGACACTACAAAAACACTGAGAACATGTTCATCAAGCTGCAGGAGTAGAAACATCAATACAGAGAAATGCAGAGCATTTTCTGGACCAATCCTAACACTTAACAAAATTTCCAACCCAATGCAATTACCAGAAACCACCTCACAACATTGGTAACTTGAAAAGATAGGAGTGCAACATCCATAAACATAAACATTAAATCCTAAACTACAAGATCAAATATTTAAAGGCAAAGGAATGTAGAGCATTCTCCCAAATAGTCTTCAAAACAACTTCCTGTAGCATAAACTTTCACCAACATGCAAAGACCAAAACATCCTTGTAGAACACATACTTCCTCAAGAACAACATGAAGAGCATACAACATACTAGATACCATCAACAACATCTCTCCAATTTCAACATTACTTCTAATATTAATGCTTCTAATCCTCATCTCAATATGTGATCATGATATCATCTCTACTGGCAACAATAATACTCAATACTAATTTAATTGTCGTCAACCAAGGCATGACATCCAACCATGAACATCAACAACATCACTGTTAGTGCACATCATCATACATCAATGCCAACCCAAACTATGTGTACATTGAAGACAAACAATACAAAGCATATGTGCAACAATCTCCCAAACAAAGTGTTGACATCAATGTCAAACATATGTGCAACATTTTATGCCTCAAGTATATTTATTGTTTGCATTAGTAATATTATTTATTATTTGGGATGCTTTGGTGTACAATGAAGAATAGCCTCTAGATGAGCAAGTGAAAAAGCAATGAGTTGTTTGGTTCTTTAGTCATCTCACTGAGCCATTAGGGAAGAAGTTTCAAATTTCCTTCAAGGTTTTGTATAGGTGCCATGCACAAGGAAAATTTTAATTAATATGTGCACTTTCCCATGGTTATAAAACTAGGGGTGTGTGAGCATGGCCGAAATTCCAACTGCACAAAGTGTTTGGGTGGTCGAAGTCCATGTATCTTGATAATCTATCATATCTACTATACTTTTCCTATATTAATCACACAATTCAACTGTGTCCTAAGGGCTACTACCATGGCCAAGTCAAAAGAAAAGGCTTCAAGTTTAGAATGGATGATGAACCTTCGACTCGATGGCCTAGTTGAAGGTTACATTTGAAACCTCCTTGAAATATCAAATTTCACCTTGTCAAGAGACCCCCATGTTGGTGTTTTCCATTTCACCTAAGATATCTCTAAGGAATAGCTAGTTCCTATACTCAAGACTCTAGGAATGAATGGCCAACTAACAAGATCTAGCCGATGACTAAGATCTTCTGCACTTTAGGCTCTGTGGGACCAAGGAGGGTATTCCTAGTGTGTTCATTTAAGATTTAGCAATGTTGAACACTTCATAACATAGATCACACTTGGATGAAGGATAATTATGCAAAAATTACCTAGAAATTGGCTCGTCTCTAAGTAATTTTCTATCCGTTCATCAAAATGAAAACATCCCTGATATGAATTGACATACAAGAATATTTGAATCAACGAATTTTCAAGTGAATTTAAACCCTGGATGTAGGCTGGTCATTGAATGATTATTTGATTAACCCCTTAGGTGAATCATTGAGGAACAAATCAATGTCATATTTATTGGGAAAAATGGAGTCACATATATAAGAATGAGTAAAATAAAAGTAAATTCATGGCCCCATCTAAGTATTTAATTGATTACTTGAATCAACATAGAGACTAGAAAGCAGAATATAAATACCATTGATACTTCATTCAACATTTACCCAAACTCACGAGAGGAGAGAAATATATCAGAATTATATATATTCACTTATACTTGAATCATGTTTGAGAAAAAATTTAAGGTACTTGCATAAGTTTGTTCATAAAACTCAAAGATGACCAACTATTCTATTCCTATCTACTAATATACTTTCGACCAAAAACCCTAGCCAGAGCCTATTTCCTTTTCTTCTAGCTCTCCTTTTTCAAAATGAGCCATGATTTCCCTTTTATAACATAAGGGAAGCAACAAGCTTCCGGCTCAGATGTAGTTCACTATAAATTTTCATTTCATTTAAATTTCAATTGCATTTTCTTAACATTTCAAAACCCTGGATAGTAAATCTTCAAAACAGTACAGTTGGGAAAACCAAAACATAACCACCATCCGAGAGGAGAAACACAAATTGCTGCCAAAATTCTCCTTGTCGCCATCTGCATTAGCACAAACCAGGAACCCAAAATGCCATGGAAGCATACACGACCATCATTGGAGAACAAAAAAATGCCACCTACACCAAAACCCGAACCACCACAACATAATGTATCAACACAAAATTTCAATCCACACACAACCAATTGTTAATTCCCCGTCACCCCACCGACATCAACACAACAACCATGATAAACATGATGATTTCTTGTTGTCGCCAGAGGAAGAGAGGACACCTCAACCTCTTTCTCATTCTTCTCATTACCAAGCACAGTTCCAGGCTTCCCACTAGGAGTTTTGATTGCCAAAGGTGGCACAAAAATTACCTCCTCATCGGAGGGTGAACCATCGTTCAACAGAGCCAAATACCTCCTATAAGCAGAATCGGTCCCGGTGCTACTATCAGGAGCACTGCTTGTCAGGTTGATGGGCGAATGTTGTCGCCCATAAGAGCTGCGTCCATACCTTAATTTCTGCTTTGATCCAGTAAATGATTGCACTAGGCCTTTACCTTTGTTCTCCTCTCTTTCTACAACCTCGTCTTGAAATTGTAGTCTCTGACTACATTTGCTAGGCACTATCTTGGGCTTCCTAGCAGCTTCTGGTGCATCTGAACCTGACCTCATGGAATTTAAGCAAACAAACCTTCTTACTGGTTCACCCATCTTCTTCTTAAGCATGGTAGCACTCAAACCTAGTCGGATTTAGCTTAGAAAGTCTTTTAACTACTAATATAAATGACATAGTTAGCAGTTAATCCTTCCTATATTTATCATGTGAGGTAATAGAAGCCTTCATAAAAGCACACACATAAACATGGCAATTTGATGGCGTATGTACTATCATCGTTTAACTTGAGCTGCATGAGAATCTGTGGATCACCCTTCATGATTTCCCATAATTACGTCTTCACACAAATTGAGATTGATGTGATTACACAAGGAATAATTCATTAATGCTTCACCAGCTGCAACATAGAATGGCTACCATGTGCCATTTGTTAGCTTTGAATGATGCCCGTTGATCTTCTGAAGAGTTGGAAAATTGAACGGTTCACCTCAGGCTGACTAAGTTTGAAATCCGACAAAGCACTGCTAACATGCCCTCTGGCCAATTACATTAATCCATTTTAGACTCCAACTACTATGCCGGCGGGCCCTATGCATCTTACAAACCTTAAACAACTAGAGCTATGTGTCACAATATCACTGACCTCGTGATTTTTAACCAACCTTCATCTTTCCTCAACGAGCCAGTGGGGAACGGTAGAGATCAATTCAAACTTTTAATCATGAATGTTGGTCTAAAACCATGAGCCACAAGTGCAATAGTGGAAGTTGGGCCCCACATCCCATACGGGACACATGTCCACCTCTCGCCGACCTTGCGCCAAATAATTGGCCGACATCTCAAATCCGCGAGCTGGTGGGGTACGATCAAGATCTTCTCCCATATCCTTGAATCTAAAAAACCTGTAAATGACACAGTTAGCATTAAATGAATGGTTTGGGTCCAGCCAATGACGATGTGACCATTGGGTAATGACTTAATGTTTAAGTCTCTGGGTTAAAACTAAAACCCGATCTTAGGAAAAGACCTAAAGGGGAGGGAAAGTGATGATCGATTAATAGGGTCGATGGGGCCAGTAGATCAATGTGCTAGATGGCTTGAGAAATGACTTAAGGGGTCGAGGACGACTAAGCAGGTCAGCCAAGAATTAAAACATTTTTAGGCTTGAGGATGAAACCCTACTCACCTATGAGGATAAGGGTTTATCAATGATTGACTAAACTCATGGATTGGGACATAAATCCATCAAGATTTTTGGGGGTCTAACACCCCCTTAAAAGGTTCAGCCCAAGAAGGCTCATTCTCTCGTATTAGGTAGCTACAAATAATTTGTGGATGACCTCCATCAAAAAAAAAAGAGACCCCCCTTAAGGTTTACATCACACAAAAATAATATGTCAAGATTACAACAAAACCACATTCTTGATAAGACATTTCTTTGAAGAACCAAATCTTGAATTAGGTGGAACTTCATCAAGTTGTCGCGTGATCCTCTGAAAAGTAAAGCTCCAAGCTGAATTCTTGAGTTCTCTTTTCTTCAAACTCTTGAATAATAGATTCTTGAATTATTAGACAACAATCCATACCGAGCTCTACACTCAGAGAGCTCAATCAAGTTGTCTCTTGACCCTCATAACGATATAATTCTTGATCACAGTCTCGTGAACTTGCTAGACAAAAATCCATATTGAGTTTCAACACCAAATCCCTTACATGTCTCCAAAAATAAAACTTCACAATATATGTATTCAAATTCATCAACATCAACAAGGAAATCTAAAAAGAAAGCTTGAAAACAAAAATAAAAAATATTCTCATGCAAAAACACCATCTCAAAGCGAGAAGGTAACTTGAGATGATGAAAATTCCTCCAGGGAAAACTTTAGTGGCGAATCTTCGCCAATTGGTGAATAATTAAAATTGAGACCTCCCGAAATGGCGAATAGTACAAGCTAAAAACGATGTTGAATCGCTAGGGTTTTACAAAAAATAATTTTGTCTCTATTAATTCGCCTATGCAAACGATGCGTCATTGGAACTGATTCACTAGTAGTTTATACTATAATTACAATTATTAATTAAATTCACTAGTAATAATATATTACTACCATTAATTTTTGGGCAATATCGCCACAATAATAAATTACCATTTAATTTTAGGGATATTTTAGCCTTGAATAGGGCTTTAATTTATTGCCATCGAATCATCGATTATCATTTTAATCAGATGGCTGCAGGTTGATTTCGTGCCGTAATACGCATGTGCATTTTAAAAGGCTTGTTGAGGCCCAAAATTTGTTTTGGTTCACATGATTAAACCTAATTGTGTGGACCAAAACAAATTTCGGGCCTCAACAAGCCTTTTAAAAGGCACGTGCGTATTAGGGCACGGAATCAACCTGCAACCATTTGATTAAAAAGCTAATCAATGGTAAAAATTTCATTTTTCATTTAGTCTTAGTTTTAAAGTGATATTTTTAAAAAATACTTAATTTGTGTACGCTCCAATGTGTTTTTGATAGTGAATTTATGCTTGGTGGTGAGGGGCTCTGCCCCTCGACCCCGCCTATATAGTGACAGGAGCACACCAGGGCCATTGTCCCAGGACCTCGCGAGGGGGCGTTGCCCCCTCGACCCCCACAGGGGGGCTCTACCCCCTTGACCCCCGCAAGGGGTGCTGCCCCTTGACCTCGCCAGTGGCTGCCGCCCTTGGGCCCCTACTTCAATATTACAAAAAATAAAAAAATATGGGGGAACTGCGATGAACAACTATGAAAATTTTTAAAGGGGAGATTTTCCATTGTAATTAATCTTTTTAGTGATTATTCACTAGGATTCGCCACTGTGATTATTATTTTTACCAATTATTCATTAAGATTCACCAAGATTTTACAATTTTTTTAATAATGTGCATAGATTCGCCAGGAAAATTAATATATTTTTTCAAATAAAAGGAAAGATTCACAAAAATTTTACACCTTTACCGAGGGGGGGGTTTCTTAAAGTTATCCTTGAATTTCTCCATCCTTTGGTGCCACCAACCTCCAATTAATATGCAAGGAACAAATCAACAATTTTCCTTGGCAATATGCTCAATCTCATCTTTCTTTTTTATTGCATAATTTTTTGAAGATGCATTGTCAACATTGATAAACTCATCTACAAGATACTCAATAATTATTTTTATGTTTTGAAATGCACTTTCCCACCTGCAATAGTAGTAAGAAGTTAGATTATTGATTGGCAGATCTCAGGGAAGTGTAGTGTAGGAAAATGTACTCCTTTACATTTGCACACTTTGTTTGAGTCCCCTCAATTAAATTGGACTTAATTATGCCTTAGTAAGCCCTATTTTACATCTACAAGCCTAATAAATTACATTTTCCGAAGGGAAATCCCAACAACAATTAATGCCAACACATAACTAATTACCTTGAGCAATGCGTGTTCTAGGAATAGGGACTTGGGACCCATTTTCCCATGGGTGAATGGATCCTCCCTAGGCCTTTGAAACCAAATTCAAAATATGTTTTTGGTAGTATTTTAATGTCCCTGAATTCAAATTTCAATGTTGGCATGTAATGTTTAATTTTCGAGAAATTAAGGATAAATATCTATAAATACAAGATCTTTTATCAATTCAAATCTAACAACAATTAAAAAGTTGCATAATTCAAATTTCAAAAAAGAAAGTATTAGGATCAAGGGCATTCAAGAGCAGATTTATTAGTGATTTGTTGCAGCAATCAAGATCTCAAGCATCATATTAAAGTCTTTTGCACTCATGCATGGTTTTGGAGCTAGCATTGTGATGTAGGTTTCAAGATCCAAGTCAACATTCAAGTCAAGATTCAAGTATCAAGATCCACATCCATTGAAGCCATTTCATGCAAGATCAAGATCAAGATTTCAATCCTCCAAAGGTTTATTCAATGGTTTGGTGAGTTGCAACATAGCAGTTGTTCATTCATCATTCCTTTCATGTTTCATTATTTCAATTCAAGTTTTAATTACCAAAACGGGGTTTGACCAAAGTAGACCCCCATCCAACAAAAAACAAATATTTTCTTCCTCTTTGTGAATGTGTAGGTTTATAGGTTGAAAAAGGATTGAACACCTCGAAGTTGCAAAAAGTTGTCAATCCATGGAAACTCACCTACAAACTTTATTTCCAACTGTCCCACATTGAAACCTGGATCAAACAAAAGCTATAGATTAACATTAGAGGGTCCCAAAAGCTGAGTCAAACCTCTGCACAAAGATCCATTTGCCTATGGGCGAATGAGTCCCAAATAGGCTCTTAGAAAGTCATTTTGGTGAAAGGTACACATCACTCTACCATTTCTAGAATCATCTGTTGGAACTTTGTGGTTTCTGTCTATATTATGCTTTAAATTGATGATTCAAGTTTGAATGGGGATAATTGAGTTGATTAGTTACTTTAATTTTTTTTTTCTCAAAAGTGTTGTTCAAGTTGATACCCCCATCCTCAATTATAAGGAAATTAGTAGATTCCCTTATTGAATCGACTCACCTAAGGGTTGTAATTCAATTCTTTGTGGGGATCTCATTTCCTAATGAAACAAAGGACAATAGGTCCATTATGCCATCCCATATTTGACACCATCCCATTTTTCTATGTTTTAGGAAGATATATCAACTACTTGACATCTTACAATACTCATAAACCTAAGTCGAGTTGCATCTTCTCTTACAAAGAAACTTACCTCCAAATTACCACTAACAGGAAATGCATGGAAATGACTATGTAGCCATTTATGAATCCTTATATGTTGGAAATGAATGATTGTTCCATGCTTGATTGCTTCATCTGATGGATCCTCATCCTCTCGGCCTTTGGATTTAGTCCTCCACTAAACATATCTTGCTTTCCCTCTAAAAAGCCTTGTAATTATTAACCAAACTCAACACAAGTCTAATACTGTGAGACCTTACCTCATTCACCACAAAATCCAAAGCCACAAAGAATTGTTCCTCATAGATGTGAGGGGAATTTTGTAAGAATCGACATCCTCTATCATTGAAAGCTTGGGTTTGAGCCATAGTGAGACCAGACTCTGTAGCTTGATGCAACACTTGTGAAACCTTGTGCCTCTCATATGGGTCAACCACTACATACACAAGATAGTAAGCATTTAATATGCTAAAGTACACTGCCCTTCCACTTTTAATTAGTCTGATGAAATATTTATTCCATAGATATCATGGAATAAAATATTTCATTGATGGGTTACTTTGATTGGCAAGCTCACATGCAAATTTGATTTGCTAGAAAAATTAGAAGTATGGATTGATTTTTAAGGGTCAGAAGACGATGCTCGTTTGTGTAGGTAGAGCACAAACTAGAT
The DNA here is from genome assembly GCA_007258455.2 of Sequoia sempervirens. NCBI lineage: Eukaryota > Viridiplantae > Streptophyta > Pinopsida > Cupressales > Cupressaceae > Sequoia > Sequoia sempervirens. The sequence goes on from VDFB02256132.1 coordinate 140,243,967, forward strand.
AAACACAAAACATGCAAATGGAGCACTGCTAAACACAGGCTCGGGGGGTTCATTTATAGATGAATTTGTATTAAATTAGATAGACACTGTAGCCCCTATGTTTGTTAGTGTTAGTTTTCCTCCGTAAATAATGAACAACATGGTCATGCAATAACTATAAGCCAACTAAATCAACAACATTTGTTTATTTCATGCGATATTGTGATTGAATGCAAACAACACTTGTTTCTTTAATTGCGAAAAATGGTCAATCAGTTGCTTCCTGCAATGCTCAATCAGCCTCAATGAAAACACACCTCTCCAGAGAGTAAACACAGGTTTGAGAACAATGAACGTGCAAATTGGGCATGACTTGCATAATGCATGAGGGTTTCCAAAAATTCACCACCTTTGGCTTGCAACTATCTCCATCAAGGTTCTAATATCATTTTCATTATTCTGTTGCTAGGCTAGCTTTAGAGAACTATTTGTTTTGGAAACAAGGGATAAAGAATCATTGCCTTGAGTAGGATCTACTACCCTATTTCCTCGGACTCCTTCCTGAGCCAAGTGACTATGATGAAAGGAATCCGTGGTTTAATAATAATGACATAGTCTATGGACTAATATGTCTTACTATTTTTGAGGATACTCTACATCATAGAGAGCACACTAAGTGCCCTTTCACTGCTTGGATCATCATCCAACAGTTGTATGAAGATATTGAATCTTCATCTGAAACTGATGTTTCTTTGGAAAACTAGGCTATTGATGATATTGAGATTTATGCTGCCTCATCTAATGTGGACACATTTTGTATGGATGATCAGTTTATTCATACCCCATCAACAACACCTGTTGAAGATCTTGATTCTAGAGATGCCTCTTCGAGAGCCTGTAGTGATTCATTGCAATAGGATCATTTATGTCTTTTGGATTCACTCCATTGGGACCAATTTCTACCATACATTTCTTTCTTGTTTGTAGAGTCCCTCATTTCGGATCTAGATGACACTATTGAGGACACGTGTCTTCTCTTTGAGGACCACTCTTTTGTCCTTGCATTTGTTGCTACTTTCGAGTTCTATGTTGCTTCTTCAAAAAATTCCAATGGCTTATTGTAGTAGGGCATCCATAGTCTTCTTGATTGAACTTTCTGTGATGATCTCTTGATAGGAGTTTCAAACTTGTTCATGGAGACTTGCATTTCAGATTTGGAGGACACTTTTGAGGGGTTATCTCTCCTCTTTGTTGACAACCACATCAACGCTGTTGGCCCACCATCTTCATCACCTTTGAAACTTGCTTTATATCAGTCTTCATAAGATCTTGGATCGCCATCATCGCTTTCCGATATGTGGACATGTGAGCAGTTTTTAGAGGCACACATCATCTAGATTTGGATTCCAGTATCACCCATCATTTGGATTGGCTTCTCCAATCACTAATGGATCATTTTCTTCCTAAAGGAAGAAATATTGTTTGTAGATAATGGATAATATTTTGTCTTCAAGTTTTCATCATTGGCACGGAGCTCTTTCATTATAAGGGGGGGATTCATATCTCTTCTCTTTCCTCTTTTTTTTGTCTCCTTAATTAAACTTAAAGGGGCATGTTAGTGTTAGTTTTCCTCCGTAAATAACAGACAACATGTTCATGCAATAACTATAAGCTAACTAAAGCAACAACATTTTTTTCTTTCATGCGATATTGTGACTGACTGCAAACAACTCTTGTTTCTTTAATTGCGGTATGCTAACTAAAGCAAACTGCACTGCCTCTTATCATTGTAGGAGCAAACAACAGTTAAGTTTTCTTATCACCGTAGTGAAAGATCTAGAGGGAGGAAAGCTCTAGAATTCTGCGCTGGATGACTCTAGAAGGTGTTTGGTCAGCTAACTTGATCGGCAGAGTCAGCAGGTCTGTGTTGACAGATAATTAATTTACATCCTTTAACATCCCCCCATAAATTAATTGTTCTAATTACTTTAAACGACTCTAAAAGGTGTTTGGTCAGCTAACTTGGTCGGCATAGTCAGCAGGTCTGTGCCGACAAACAATTAATTTACATCCTCCAACATCCCCCCATAAATTATTTGTATGTAGATTTATCATCGGAATTGAAGAGACAAACATTAAGGCTCAAAATGTGGCACTCCATAAAAAACTTATGTAGATGTGTGAAAAGAAGGCCATGCTTGAGAAAATCCCAGAGAAAATGATTCTATTGGAAGTTCATAAGGTTGTTGAAAGGATGCAAAGACTAAATGACACACTCACAAAACCAAAAAAAAAGATGTTGAAGAATATTTATCATTGCGGAAGGCTACAAATGGAGTGATGGATGCTCAACTTGAAGCAGAAGAAGCTACTATGTGTGAAATGGTGAAAACGCAGTTACCTTACCAGAATATGGCTTTATTAGATTTTAGTTATCTAATGAACTCCATGCTTGGGCGACCTGCAACTTCTTCCAACACGCAGGCACAGGAACATGCTTCCTCCTTATGTTCAACAACTGCGGCCATCTAAGATAGCACACCCTCTATTCAACAACCTGGTCGCTACAGCTAGAAATTACATCAATAGGCATATCAAACAGTCTCACTTGCCTTCCATTCGCTTCACAGACACAGTCCTCCAACTTTCAACAACGACCAACCTCTACATGACAGTCTCCTCCACAAAGGTCTGATACCAAATTGAGGGGTAGAAATGCTCGATGATCTTTTATTAGATTAAATGCAACAACATTTATACAGAGAGATACAGTTGTATAAGTACCAACAAAACTACATAACTGGTAACCATAACGGTTGGTAAAAAAATGGTAGTTTAAACAATGCAATAAAAAAGTCTACGCTAATAGTTTTAGTATGGGGAGTGACCAAAGGGCACTCCCAAATCTTGTACTTAAAATATTTATAATGATAATAAGTATTGGGCACATTCAGATAGAGGACATTATCTGTGTGCTTCATTTGGTCAATATGTATATCAGTATTCTCCTTTAGATCTTTAGAGAGGTAAAATTCAACATAGACCCTTTTTTTTTTTTTTTTTGGGGTCAAGCTGTAAATAAATTGTTAGGTTCAATACAATAATATTGCTTAAAAAAATTCTTAGTCAAGAAATTTCAAGGAAAAGGTAACTCACAAAATTCTAGCTAGATAGGGACAAAAAGAGCTTTCTCATAAAAAATATTGAAGTCTCTAGTTTAGGGTGTGAAGAATAACAAAGATGCATGAACATACCAAGGACTATGTTCGAGAATAGCCTCAACATGGCTAGCTTTGACAAAATAATTAAAAAAAATCCTTGGTAAGGTTTTGCATGACATCAAGGTGTATCCTATGTGGGACTTAACCCTTGACTACTCATTCTTTAAACATGCTTGAACAAGTGGTACCCTCGCTACAAAATTTATCCTATCAAAGTAATTTTTTTATGTTAATGGAATGCACTATAAAACTTTAGAATAGGAAAAACCACATCTAAAGGTGTTATAGTGGATGCATCTTACAAAACACTTAATCTACAAACTTTCTAGGACACTTGAATAGGGGATTCATTGCCATGTGCCATAAAACCTTAAACTCATAGCAATTATGGAGTTATAGAAGGTTAGGGCCATTAATAATGGGAAAAAAAAAATCTATAGGCATATGAGTCTAGAAGGAACCACAAAAAATGTAGAAAAGTAATTTCAAATTGTACTTTGAAATAAAATAATATGAAATTAGGGAAACACAAACTATCACTAGTAAAGCTAAGATTGAAACCTTAGCAAAGCAAAAAAATGCCAAACTAGAGATTTTAGGAAAAATGTGTATGCAATATGTAAAATGCATACAAGCCTATTGGAAAGTAGATTGGCACTTGAAATAACACTTGACTCACCAATGTGGAAGTAGCAATAACGCTCCAACAGTTAAAGACATTGCGTGTGAAATGACAATCTTCCTTTGTGTTTGAGAGGGGAAGCTCCCTCATATGATAGGGGTTTTTGAGTTTTTTGTGTACTTTTAACCCAAAAGTACATAAAGGAGAAAAGACAAAATTAAAGAAAACTAAATAACAAAGACCATACTGGTAGACATATGAATACCAAATAAGATTTCATGACTGACAACCATTACAAAGGGGGTTGGGTTTCACCATAAGGTATATTTCAGTATGCAATGACAATGAAAGAAGGGTTACAAATCTTGACATAGAAAGAGGTAAGTAACTCCAACACATTCAAACTAAGATACAAAAGTTTATTTGTGCTTCATTACATCAATTGTATGGATTAATAAGCATTTAAATAAATAACAAATGATCTCCACCAAGACATAAAGGGATTACCAGTATGACATACGAATAACCAATAATAATAACTCAGAAAAACATTCAAAACATACAATCCAAAAGTATTTTGTATTATCTTTATGAAATTTTATAATTTTAAAAATCCTTTATGTACAATGTGTAAAGTCAAAAGTCATCAAAAAGTCTCTCTCAAAATTCTTCAAGAGTTTCCCCCTTTACAATAGCAAAGCCTTGTATTTATAGGCTCCCTTGAATAACTACCCTATAACTAACTTGTAACCACTTTCTAACTACCTTTTTGAAATACAATGGTTTATATAATAATTAACCTTATCCAGTTATGATTTTTATCACTTTCCTGAAATAAGGTTCAATTTCTAACCTTTAGTTACAATGAGCAACATAAATCACTCTTCCAAAAAGGTAATTAGAAACTTGTAACTTTGAAGAAAAACCAAATTATTGATCTTGTTGAGGTAGTTTTCCATCTTTGTCCACTTTATCTTTGATACCTTTTGAAAAAATTTGTGGCACTGAGCATAGTCTATCTTATCTTCTTTGTGGAAAAGAAAGAACCGATGGATATCTCACATAGAAAAACGCAAAATGGTGTCTAGTAGAGAAGGAATACGATGTTCAAAATCAAATCCTTTTTAATCTAAACATCATTAGTCCAAAAATACCCATATCAAAGATTCAAATTAAATGACCTTTTTCAAATGAAAGCAATCCCTTTAAGACCACTAACAACTTATCCTCCAATCTTCTATTAAAAAATTCAATTACATCCTTTGGTATTCATTCATTAGTTTGAAAAATGCATTTTAGAAGGAATTGTCACTCCTTGCCATCTAAACTTCACCTCACCTGCCAATTTTCAACACATATGTGCTTCACAGGCATGAAACAAACACAACCACACAAATATCATTGGTTTATTTAAAGTTTTGATATTCCTACATAGTGTTTTCCTATAAAAATTTCCAATATCTTTATTTGGAGTAAGATATCAAATACTCTATTACTACCTTCTCATTTGACACTATGTCTATGTGAACAACACCAAATGTGCCCTCTCTATATACATTTTTTCTGAGATGCACAATGGATGATAAAGGTGTTTTATGGAAAAATTCCCTTGGCCAAAATAATACAAGTGCACATCTTATATTAGGAGACCTCCAACTATATTCACCAAATATTTCATTCCATAACAAATGACCGAAATAGCAGCAGATGCAAAGAGCCTCTTTTTCTCTCTCTTTATATATAACCATGGTCTTAGTTGATTGACATCAAGTGAAATCATATTTAAAATCACCATCTACCTTTCCTAATTCCTTCATTGACATTGGTATCTTTGCAACATTTTTTTTATTGCATCGAACATGATGACGGAGGAATTCTGTCAAACAATCCACGTGCCTGTAAATGATTCACGTTTTCTTCTTCACGCCATATTTCTGCGTTGAACCGTTCATAAATAGCTTAAAAATTCTTCAAAAATTTTCCGAGTTTTATACTCTGTTCTGTTCTTCTACTTTCTCAAACATTTTGAATTTTAAAATTTCGTTGAAAAACGAGGAAGATATCACAGTTTTATTTTGACAATGTTAAACTGAAAAATCTCATTTAAAATGTTTCCCAACGCCCAGCACAATTGCATTTGCTTTAAAAAATTGTACAACCTTTATTAAATTCGTTTGTGCATACACTGCAATTGTAGCAGTTCATTAGACCACATTTCTTTGAAGCATTCGATCAAATAGTTCACTTGCCTGTATCTTAGCGCTATCGCGCCTCATGAAACCATATTTCTTTGAGGCATTTTGTCAGACAGTTCATGTCCCTCGTGTAGACTTCCACAATCTGCATAAAACAGTTTCAATTACAACATCTGAAGGTGACACGGGCAACGGAGGATGCTGACAAAGACGGGCAACATAAGGGAAGCAACAAGCTTCCAGATCAGATGCAGTTCACTATAAATTTTCATTTCATTTAAATTTCAATTGCATTTTCTTAACATTTCAAAACCCCACATGTTAAATCTTCAAAATAGTATAGCCTGGAAAACCAAAACATAGCCGCCATCCGAGAGGAGAAACAAAAATTGCTGCCAAAATTCTCCTTGTCCCCATCTACATCAACATGAACTAGGAACCCAAAATTCCATGAAAGCATACATGACCATCATTTAAGACCAAAAAAATGCCACCTACACCAAAACCTAGACCACCATAGCATAATGTATCAACACAAAATTTCAATCCACACACAACTAATTGTTAATTCCTCGTCACCCCACCGACATCAACACAATTCCCATGATAAACATGACTGCTTCTTGTCATCGCTAGAGGAAGAGAGGACACCTCAACCTCTTCCTCATTCTTCTCATTACCAAGCATAGTTCTAGGCTACCCACTAGGAGTTTTGATTGCCAAAGGTGCCACATAAATTACCTCCTCGTCGGAGGGCGAACCATCGTTCAATAGAGCCAAATACCACCTATAAGAAGAATCGGTCCTAGTGATACTATTGGGAGCACTGCTCGTTTGGTCGATGGGCAACTGCTGTCACCCATAAGAGCTGCGTCCATACCTTAATTTCCTCTTTTATCCAGTAAATGATTGCACCAGGCCTTTACCTTTGTTCTCCGCTCTTTCTGTAGCCTCATCTTGAAATTGCAATCTCTGACTGCATCTGCTAGGCACTATCCTGGGCTTCCTAGCAGCTTCTGGTGCATCTGAACCTAACCTCATGGCATTTAAGCGAACATACCTTCTTACTGGTTCACCCATCTTCCTCTTAAACACGCTAGCACTTGAACCTAGTCGGATTTAGCTTAGAAAGTCTTTTAAATACTAATATAAATGACAGTTAGCAGTTAAACCTTCATATATTTATCGTGTGAGGTAATAGCAGCCTTCATAAAAGCACACGTGCAAACATGGAAATTTTATGGCGTATGTATTGTCATCGTTTAACTTGAGCTACATGAGAATCTGCGGATCACCCTTCATGATTTCCCACAATTACATATTCGCACAAATTGAGATTGACATGATTACACAAGCAAGGAATAATTTATTAATGCTTCACCAACTGTAGAATAGAATGGCTACCATGTGTCATTTGTTAGCTTTGAATGATGCCCGCTCATCTTCTGAAGAGTTGGCAAATGAAATAGTTCACCTCAGGCTAACTAAGTTTGAAATCTGACAAAGCACTATTGACATGCCCTTTGGCCAATCACATTAATCCATTTCAAACACCAACTACTATGTCGGCGGGCCCTATGCATCTTACAAACCTTAAACGACTGGAGCTACGTGTCACAATATCGCTGACCCTACAATTTTTAACCAACCTTCATCTTTCCTCCACAAGCCAGCGGGGAACAGTAGAGATCAATTCAAACTTTTAATCACGGTCGTCAGTGTAAAACCATGGGCCACAAGTGCAATAGTGGAAGTTGGGCCCCACATCCCGTATGGGACACATGTCTGCCTCTTGCCGACATCTCAAATCTCCAAGCTAGTGGGGTATGATCAAGATCTTCTCCCATATCCTTGAATCTAAAAAAGCTGCAAACGACATGGTTAGCATTAAATGAACGGTTTGGGTCCATCCAACAACGACGTGACCATTGGGTAATGACTTAATGTTTAAGTCTCAGGGTTAAAATTAAAACTCGATCTTAGGAAAAGACTTAAAGTGGAGGGAAATTGACGATCGATTAATTAGGTCAATGGGGCCAGTAGATCAACGTGTTGGATGGCTTGAGAAATGACTTAAGGGGTCGAGGACTGACTGAGCAGGTCAACTGAGAATTAAAACATTTTTAGGCTTGAGGATGAAACCCTACTCACCTATGTGGATAAGGGTTTATCAATGATTGACTAAATTCATGGAGAGGGATAGAAATCCATCAGGATTTTTGGGGGTCTAACACCCCCTTAAGAGGTTCAACCCAAGAAGGCTCATTCTCCCATATCAAGTAGCTATAAATAATTTGTGAATGAGCTCCATTAAAAAAAAAGAGACCCCCCTTAAGGTTTACATCACACAAAAATAATATTTCAAGATTACAACAAAACCACATTCTTGATAAGACATTTCTTTGAAGAACCAAATCTTGAATTAGGTGGAACTTCATCAAGCTGTTGTGTGATCCTCTGAAGGGTGTAGCTCCAAGCTGAATTCTTGAGTTCTCTTTTCTTCAAACTCTTGAATAATAGATTCTTGAATTATTGGACAACAATCCATATCGAGCTCTACACTTAGAGAGCTCCATCAAGTTGTCTCTTGACCCTCATAAGGATATAATTCTTGATCATAGTCTCGTGAACTTGCTAGACAACAATCCATATTGAGTTTCAACACCAAATCCCTTACATGTCTCTAAAAATCAAAATTCACAATATATGTATTCAAATTCATCAACATCAACAAGGATATCTAAAAGGAAAGCAAAAACAAAAATAAAAAAATATTCTCATGCAAAAACACCATCTCAAACTGAGAAGGTAACTTGAGATGATGAAGATTCCTCCAGGGAAAAATTTGGTGGCAAATCTTCGCCAATTGGCGATTAATTAAAATTGAGACCTCCAAAAATGGTGAATAGTACAAGCTAAAAACGATGTTGAATCACTAGGTTTTTACAAAAAAATAATTTCGTCTCTATTAATTCGCCTATGCAAATGATGCATCATTGGAACTGATTCGCTAGTAGTTTTTACTATAATTACAAATATTAATTAAATTCACCAGTAATATTATATTACTACCATTAATTTTGGGGAAATATCGCCACAATAATAAATTACCATTTAATTTTAGGGATATTTTAGCCTTGAATAGGGCTTTAATTTATTGTGATCAAATCATCGATTATTATTTAGATCAGATGGCTGCATGTTGATTCCACATCATAATATGCACGTGCCTTTTAAAAGGTTTGTTGAGGCCCAAAATTTTTTTTGGTCCACACGATTAAACCTAATCATGTGGAACAAAACAAATTTCGGGCCTCAACAAGCTTTTTAAAAGGCGCGTGCGTATTAGGGCGCAAAATCAACTTGTAGCCATTTGATTAAAAAGCTAATCAATGGTAAAAATTTCATTTTTCATTTAGTCTTAATTTTAAAGTGATATTTTAAAAAAATACTTAATCTGTGTATGCTCCAATGCGTTTTTGATAGTGAATTTATGCTTGGTGGCGAGGGGCTCTGCCCCTCGACCCCACTTGTATTGTGACAGGAGTGCACCAGGGCCACTGTTCCCAGACCCCGCGAGGGGGCGTTTACCCCTTGACCCCCACAAGGGGGCTCTACGCCCTTGACCCCCACAAAGGGTGCTGCCCCTTGACCCCGCCAGTGGTTGCCGCCCCCAAGCCCCTACTTCAATATTACAAAAAATAAAAAAATATGGGGGAACTGCACTAACCAACTATGCAATTTTTTAAAGGGGAGATTCATCATTGTAATTAATCTTTTTAGTGATTATTTGCTAGGATTCACCACTGTGATTATTACTTTTACCAACTATTCATTAAGATTCGCCAAGATTTTACAATTTTTTTTAATAATGTGCATAGATTCGCCAAGAAAATTAATATTTTTTTTCAAATAAGAGGAAATATTTGCTAGGATTTTACACCTTCGCCGGGGGGGGGGGGTTCTTAAAGTTATCCTTGAATTCCTCTATCCTTCGGTGCCACCAACCTCTAATTAATATGCAAGGAACGAATCACAAATTTTCCTTGGCAATATGCACTCAATCTCATCTTTATTTTTTATTGCTTAATTATTTGAAGATGCATTGTCAACATTGATAAACTCATCTACAAGATACTCAATAATTATTTTTATGTTTTGAAATGCACTTTCCCACCTCCAATAGTAGTAAGAAGATAGATTATTGATTGGCACATCTCAGGGAAGTGTAGTATAGGAAAATGTACTCCTTTACATTTTCACACTTTGTTTGAGTCCCCTCAATTAAATTAGACTTAATTATGCCTTAGTAATCCCTATTTTACATCTACAAGCCTAATTACATTTTCTGAAGGGAAATCCCAACAACAATTAATGCCAACACATAACTAATTACCTTGAGCAATGTGTGTTCTAGGAATAGGGACTTGGGACCCATTTTCCCATGGGTGAATGGATCCTCCCTAGGCCTTTGAAACCAAATTCAAAATATGTTTTTGGTGGTATTTTAATGTCCCTGAATTCAAATTTCAATGTTGGCATGTAATGTTTAATTTTCGAGAAATTAAGGACAGATATCTATAAATACAAGATCTTTTATCAATTCAAATCTAACTCAATTAAAAAGTTGCATAATTTAAATTTCAAAAAATCAAATATTATGATCAAGGGCATTCAAGAGCAGATTTATTAGTGATTTGTTGCAGCAATCAAAATCTCAAGCATCATGTTAAAGTCTTTTGCAATCATGCATGTTTTTGGAGCTAGTATTGTGATGTAGGTTTCAAGATCCAAGTCAACATCCAAGTCAAGATTCAAGTATCAAGATCCACATCCATTAAAGCCATTTCATGCAAGATCAAGATCAAAATTTCAGGCCTCCAAAGGTTTATTCAATGGTTTGGTGAGTTGCAACATAGTAGTTGTTCATTCATCATTCCTTTTATGTTTCATTATTTCAATTCAAGGTTTAATTACCAAAACAGGGTTTGACCAAAGTAGACCCCCATCCAACAAAAACAAATATTTTCCTCCTCTTTGTGAATGTGTAGGTTTATAGGTTGAAAAAGGATTGAAGACCTCGAAGTTGAAAAGTTGCAAAAAGTTGTCAACATTGTTGTCAATCCATGAAAACTCACCTACAAACTTTATTTCCAACTGTCCCACATTGAAACTTGGATCAAACAAAAGCTATAGATTAACATTAGAGGGCCCCGAAAGCTGAGTCAAACCTCTGCATAGAGATCCATTTGCCTATGGGTGAATGAGTCCCAAATAGACTCTTAGCAATTCATTTTGGTGACAGGTACACATCACTTTGCCATTTCTAGAATCATCTATTGGAACTTTGTGGTTTCTGTCTATATTATGCTTTAAATTGATGACTCAAGTTTGAATGGGAATAATTGAGTTGATTAGTTACTTTCAAATTTTTTCTCTTAAAAGTGTTGTTCAAGCTGATACCCCCATCCTCAATCATAAAGAAATTAGTAGATTCCCTTATTGAATTGACTCACCTAAGGGTTGTAATTCAATTCTTTGTGGGGATCTCATTTCCTAATGAAATAAAGGACAATAGGTCCATTATGCCATCCCATATTTGACACCATCCTATTTTTCTATGTTTTAGGAAGATATATCAACTACTTGACATCTTACAATACTCATAAAACTAAGTCGAGTTGCATCTTCTCTTACAAAGAAATTTACCTCCAAATTACCACTAACAGGAAACACATGGAAATGACTATGTAGCCATTTATGAATTCTCATATGTTGCAAACGAATGATTGTTCCATGCTTGATTGCATCATTTGATGGATCCTCATCCTCTTGGCCTTTGGATTTAGTCCTCCACTAAACATATTGCGCTTTCCCTCTAAAAAGCCTTGTAATTATTAACCAAACTCAACACAAGTCTAATACCGTGAGACCTTACCTCATTCACCACAAAATCCAAAGCCACAAAGAATTGCTCCTCATAGATGCAAGGGAAATTTTGTAAGACTCGACATCCTCTATAATTGAAAGCTTGGGTTTGAGCCATAGTGAGACCATACTCTGTAGCTTGATGTGACACTTGTGAAACCTTGTGCCTCTCATATGGGTCAACCACTACATACACAAGCTAGTAAGCATTTAATATAATAAAATACACTACCCTTCCACTTTTAAACAGTTTGATGAAATCTTTAATCCATAGATATCATGGAATAAAATATTTCATTGATGGGTTACTTTGATTGGCAAGCTCACATGCAAATTTGATTTGCTAGAAAACTTAGAAGTATGGATTGATTTTTAAGGGTCAAAAGACGATGCTCGTTTGTGTAGGTAGAGCACAAACTAGATAAACACAAAACTTGCAAATGGAGCACTGCTAAACACAAGCTCGGGGGGTTCATTTATAGATGAATTTGTATTAAATTAGATAAACACTATAGCCCTTGTGTTTGTTAGTGTTAGTTTTCCTCCGTAAATAATGGACAACATGTTCATGCAATAACTATAAGCCAACTAAAACAACAACATTTGTTTATTTCATGCGATATTGTGACTGACTGCAAACAAAAATTGTTTCTTTAATTGCGAAAAATGGTCAATTAGTTGTTGCCTACAATGCTCAATCAGCCTCAATGAAAACAAACCTCTCCAGAGAGTAAACGCAGGTTTGAGAACAATGAACGTGCAAATTGGGCATGACCTGCATAATGCATGAGGGTTTCCAAAAATTCACCACCTTTGGCTTGCAACTATCTCCATCAAGTTTTTGATACCATTTTCATTATTTTGTTGCTAGGCTAGCTTCAGAGAACTATTTTTCTTGGAAACAAGGGATAAAGAATCATTTCCTTGAGTAGGATCTACTACCCTATTTCCTCAGACTCCTTCCTGAGCCAAGTGACTATGATGAAAGGAATCTGTGGTTTAATAATAATGACATAGTCTATGGACTAATATGTCTTACCATTCCTGAGGATACTCTACATCACATAGAGCACACTAAGTGCCCTTTCACTGCTTGGATCATCATCCAATAGTTGTATGAAGACATTGAATCTTCATCTAAAAGTGATGTTTCTTTGGAAAACTAGGCTATTGATGATATTGAGACTTATGCTGCCTCATCTAATGTGGACACATTTTGTATGAATGATCAGTTTATTGATACCCCATCAACAACACCTATTGAAGATCTTGATTCTAGAGATGCCTCTTCGAGAGCCTCTAGTGATTCATTGCAGCAGGATCATTTATGTCTTTTGGATTTAGTCCATTGGGACCAATTTCTACCATACATTTCTTTCTTGTTTGTAGAGTCCCTCATTTCGGATCTAGATGACACTATTGAGGACACATGCCTTCTCTTTGACAACCACTCTTTTGTCCTTGCATTTGTTGCTACTTTTGAGTTCTATGTTGCTTCTTCGAAAGCTTCCAATGGCTTATTGTAGTAGGGCATCCATAGTCTTCCTGATCAACTTTTTGTGATGATCTCTTGATAGGAGTTTCAAACTTGTTCATGGCGACTTGCATTTCAGATTTGAAGGACACTTTTGAGGGGTTATCTCCCCTCTTTGTTGACAGCCACATCAACGCTATTGGCCCACCATCTTCATCGCCTTTGAAACTTGCTCTATATTAGTCTTCATAAGATCTTGGATCGCCATCATCGCTTTCCGATATGTGGACATGTGAGCAGTTTTTAGAGGCACACATCATCTGGATTTGGATTCCACTATCACCCATCTTTTTGGATTAGCTTCTCCAATCACTAGTGGATCCTTTTCTTCCTAAGGGAAGAAATGTTGTTTGTAGATAGTGGATAATATTCTATCTTTAGGTGTTCATCATTGGCACGGGAGCTCTTTCATTATGAGGGGGGGATTCATATCTTCTTTTCCTCCCTTCTCTTTCCTCT
>VDFB02256132.1:140258004-140283104 GCA_007258455.2 Sequoia sempervirens
GAAAGATCTAGACCTAGAATTCTGCGCTGGATGACTCTAGAAGGTGTTTGGTCAGCTAACTTGATCGGCAAAGTCAGCAGGTCTGTGTTGACAGATAATTAATTTACATCCCCTAACATCCCCCCATAAATTAATTGTTCTAATTACTTTAAACGACTCTAAAAGGTGTCTGGTCAGCTAACTTGGTCGGCATAGTCAGCAGGTCTGTGCCGACAAACAATTAATTTACATCCTCCAACATCCCCCCATAAATTATTTGAATGTAGATTTATCATCGGAATTGAAGAGACAAACATTAAGGCTCAAAATGTGGCACTCCATTAAAAACTTATGTAGATGTGTGAAAAGAAGGCCATGCTTGAGAAAATCCCTGAGAAAATGATTCTATTGGAAGTTCATAAGGTTGTTGAAAGGATGCAAAGACTAAATGACACACTCACAAAACCAAAAAAAGATGTTGAAAAATATTTATCATTGCGGAAGGCTACAAATGGAGTGATGGATGCTCAACTTGAAGCAGAAGAAGCTACTATGTGTGAAATGATGCAAACGCAGTTATCTTACCAGAATATGGCTTTATCAGATTTTAGTTATCCAATGAGCTCCATGCTTGGGCGACCTGCAACTTCTTCCAACACGCAGGCACAGGAACATGCTTCCTCCTTATGTTCAACAACTGCGGCCATCTAAGATAGCAAACCCTCTATTCAACAACCTGGTCGCTACAGCTAGAAATTACATCAATAGGCATATCAAACAGTCATAGCAACAAACAGTCTCACTTGCCTTCCATTCGCTTCACAGACACAGTCCTCCAACTTTCAACAACGACCAACCTCTACATGCCAGTCTCCTCCACACGGGTCTGATACCAAATTGAGGGGTAGAAATGCTCGATGATCTTTGATTAGATTAAATGCAACAACATTTATACAGAGAGATACAGTTGTATAAGTACCAACAAAACTGCATAACCGGTAACCATAACCGTTGGTTAAAAAATGGTAGTTTAAACAATGTAAGAAAAAAGTCTACGCTAATAGGTTTAGTATGGGGAGTAACCAAAGGGCACTCCCAAATCTTGTACTTAAAATATTTATAATGATAATGAGTATTGGTCACATTCAGATAGAGGACTTTATCTGTGTGCCTCATTTGGCCAATATGTATATCAATATTCTCCTTTAGATCTTTAGAGAGGTAAAATTCAACATAGACTTTTTATTTTTTTTTGGGTCAAGTTGTAAATAAATTGTTAGGTTCAATACATATTGCTAAAAAAAAATATTTAGTTAAGAAATTTTAAGGAAAAGGTAACCCACAAAATTCTAGCTAGATAGGGACAAAAAGAGCTTTCTCATAAAAAATATTGAAGTCTCTAGTTTAGGGTGTGAAGAATAACAAAGATGCATGAACATACCAAGGACTGTGTTCGAGAATAGCCTCAACATGGCTAGCTTTGACAAAATAAAAAAAAATCCTTGGTAAGGTTTTGCATGACATCAAGGTGTATCCTATGTGGGACTTAACCCTTGACTACTCATTCTTTAAACATGCTTGAACAAGTGGTACCCTCGCTACAAAATTTATCCTATCATAGTAATTTTTTTATGTTAATGGAATGCACTATAAAACTTCAGAATAGGAAAAACCACATCTAAAGGTGTTATATTGGATGCATCTTACAAAACACTTAATCTACAAACTTTCTAGGACACTTGAATGGGGGAGTCATTGCCATGTGCCATAAAACCTTCAACTCATAGCAATTATGCAGTTATAGAAGGTTAGGGCCATTAATAATGGGAAAACAAAAAATCTATAAGCATATGAGTCTAGAAGGAACCACAATAAATGTAGAAAAGTAATGTCAAATTGTACTTTGAAATAAAATAATATGACATTAGGGAAACACAAACTATCACTAGTAAAGCTAAGATTGAAACCTTAGCAAAGCAAAAAAATGCCTAACTTGAGATTTTAGGAAAAATGTGTATGCAATATGTAAAATGCATACAAGCCTATTGGTAAGTAGATTGGCACTTGAAATAACACTTGTCTCACCAATGGAAAGTAGCAATAATGCTCCAACAGTTAAAGACATTGCGTGTGAAATGACAATCTTCCTTTGTGTTTGAGAGGGGAAGCTCCCTCATATGATAGGGGTTTTTGAGTTTTTTGTGTACTTTTAATCCAAAAGTACATAAAGGAGGAAAGACAAAATTAAAGAAAACTAAATAACAAAGACCATACTGGTAGACATATGAATACCAAATAAGATTTCATGACTGACAACCATTACAAAGGGGGTTGGGTTTCACCATAATGTATATTTCAATATGCAATGACAATGAAAGAAGGGTTACAAATCTTGACATACAAAGAGGTGAGTAACTCCAACACATTCAAACTAAGATACAAAAGTCTATTTGTGCTTTATTACATCAATTGTATGGATTAATAAGCATTTAAATAAATAACAAATGATCTCCACCAAGACATAGAGGGATTACCAGTATGACATACGAACAACCAATAATAATAACTCAAAAAAACATTCAGAACATACAATCCAAAAGTATTTTGTATTATCTTTATGAAATTTTATAATTTTAAAAATCCTTTATGTACAATGTGTAAAGTCAAAAGTCATCAAAAAGTCTCTGCTCAAAATTCTTCAAGAGTTTCCCCCTTTACAATAGCAAAGCCTTGTATTTATAGGCTCCCTTGAATAACTACCCTATAACTAACTTGTAACCACTTTCTAACTACCTTTTTGAAATACAATGGTTTAGATAATAATTAACCTTATCCAGTTATGATTTTTATCACTTTCCCGAAATAAGGTTCAATTTCTAACCTTTAGTTACAATGAGCAACATAAATCACTCTTCCAAAAAGGTAATTAGAAACTTGTAACTTTGAAGAAAAACCAAATTATTGATCTTGTTGACGTAGTTTTCCATCTCTGTCCACTTTATCTTTGATACCTTTTGAAAACATTTGTGGCACTGAGCATTGTCTATCTTATCTTCTTTGTCGAAAAGAAAGAACCGATGGATATCTCACATAGGAAAACACAAAATGGTGTCTAGTAGAGAAGGAATACGATGTTCAAAATCAAATCCTTTTTAATCCAAACATCATTAGTCCAAAAATACCCATATCAAAGATTCAAATTAAATGACATTTTTCAAATTAAAGCAATCCCTTTAAGACCACTAACAACTTATCCTCCAATCTTCTATTAAGAAATTCAATTACATCCTTTGGTATTCATTCATTAGTTTGAAAAATGCATTTTAGAAGGAATTGTCACTCCTTGCCATCTAAACTTCACCTCACCTGCCAATTTTCAACACATATGTACTTCACAGACATGAAACAAACACGACCACACAAATATCAGTGGTTTATTTGAAGTTTTGATATTCCTACATAGTTATTTCCTATAGAAATTTCCAATATCTTTATTTGGAGTAAGATATCAAATGCTCTATTACTACCTTCTCATTTGACACTATGTCTATGTGAACAACACCAAATGTGCCCTCTCTATATACATTTTTTCTGAGATGCACAATGGATGATAAAGGTGTTTTATGGAAAAATTCCCTTGGCCAAAATAATACAAGTGCACATCTTATATTAGGAGACCTCCAACTATATTCACCAAATATTTCATTCCATAACAAATGACCGAAATAGCAGCAGATGCAAAGAGCCTCTTTTTCTCTCTCTTTATATATAACCATGGTCTTAGTTGATTGACATCAAGTGAAATCATATTTAAAATCACCATCTACCTTTCCTAATTCCTTCATTGACATTGGTATCTTTGCAACATTTTTTTTATTGCATCGAACATGATGAGGGAGGAATTCTGTCAAACAATCCACGTGCCTGCAAATGATTCACGTTTTCTTCTTCACGCCATATTTCTGCGTTGAACCGTTCATAAACAGCTTAAAAATTCTTCAAAAATTTTCCGAGTTTTATACTCTGTTCTTCTACTTTCTGAAACATTTTGAATTTTAAAATTTCGTTGAGAAACGAGAAAGATATCACAGTTTTATTTTGACAATGTTAAACTGAAAAATCTCATTTAAAATGTTTCCCAACGCCCAGCACAATTGCATTTGCTTTAAAAAATTCTACAACCTTTATTAAATTCGTTTGTGCATACACTGCAATTGTAGCAGTTCATTAGACCACATTTCTTTGAAGCATTCGATCAAATAGTTCACTTGCCTGTATCTTAGCGCTATCGCGCCTCATGAAACCATATTTCTTTGAGGCATTTTGTCAGACAGTTCATGTCCCTCGTGTAGACTTCCACAATCTGCATAAAACAGTTTCAATTACAACATCTGAAGGTGACACGGGCAACGGAGGATGCTGACAAAGACGGGCAACATAAGGGAAGCAACAAGCTTCCAGATCAGATGCAGTTCACTATAAATTTTCATTTCATTTAAATTTCAATTGCATTTTCTTAACATTTCAAAACCCCACATGTTAAATCTTCAAAATAGTATAGCCTGGAAAACCAAAACATAGCCGCCATCCGAGAGGAGAAACAAAAATTGCTGCCAAAATTCTCCTTGTCCCCATCTACATCAACATGAACTAGGAACCCAAAATTCCATGAAAGCATACATGACCATCATTTAAGACCAAAAAAATGCCACCTACACCAAAACCTAGACCACCATAGCATAATGTATCAACACAAAATTTCAATCCACACACAACTAATTGTTAATTCCTCGTCACCCCACCGACATCAACACAATTCCCATGATAAACATGACTGCTTCTTGTCATCGCTAGAGGAAGAGAGGACACCTCAACCTCTTCCTCATTCTTCTCATTACCAAGCATAGTTCTAGGCTACCCACTAGGAGTTTTGATTGCCAAAGGTGCCACATAAATTACCTCCTCGTCGGAGGGCGAACCATCGTTCAATAGAGCCAAATACCACCTATAAGAAGAATCGGTCCTAGTGATACTATTGGGAGCACTGCTCGTTTGGTCGATGGGCAACTGCTGTCACCCATAAGAGCTGCGTCCATACCTTAATTTCCTCTTTTATCCAGTAAATGATTGCACCAGGCCTTTACCTTTGTTCTCCGCTCTTTCTGTAGCCTCATCTTGAAATTGCAATCTCTGACTGCATCTGCTAGGCACTATCCTGGGCTTCCTAGCAGCTTCTGGTGCATCTGAACCTAACCTCATGGCATTTAAGCGAACATACCTTCTTACTGGTTCACCCATCTTCCTCTTAAACACGCTAGCACTTGAACCTAGTCGGATTTAGCTTAGAAAGTCTTTTAAATACTAATATAAATGACAGTTAGCAGTTAAACCTTCATATATTTATCGTGTGAGGTAATAGCAGCCTTCATAAAAGCACACGTGCAAACATGGAAATTTTATGGCGTATGTATTGTCATCGTTTAACTTGAGCTACATGAGAATCTGCGGATCACCCTTCATGATTTCCCACAATTACATATTCGCACAAATTGAGATTGACATGATTACACAAGCAAGGAATAATTTATTAATGCTTCACCAACTGTAGAATAGAATGGCTACCATGTGTCATTTGTTAGCTTTGAATGATGCCCGCTCATCTTCTGAAGAGTTGGCAAATGAAATAGTTCACCTCAGGCTAACTAAGTTTGAAATCTGACAAAGCACTATTGACATGCCCTTTGGCCAATCACATTAATCCATTTCAAACACCAACTACTATGTCGGCGGGCCCTATGCATCTTACAAACCTTAAACGACTGGAGCTACGTGTCACAATATCGCTGACCCTACAATTTTTAACCAACCTTCATCTTTCCTCCACAAGCCAGCGGGGAACAGTAGAGATCAATTCAAACTTTTAATCACGGTCGTCAGTGTAAAACCATGGGCCACAAGTGCAATAGTGGAAGTTGGGCCCCACATCCCGTATGGGACACATGTCTGCCTCTTGCCGACATCTCAAATCTCCAAGCTAGTGGGGTATGATCAAGATCTTCTCCCATATCCTTGAATCTAAAAAAGCTGCAAACGACATGGTTAGCATTAAATGAACGGTTTGGGTCCATCCAACAACGACGTGACCATTGGGTAATGACTTAATGTTTAAGTCTCAGGGTTAAAATTAAAACTCGATCTTAGGAAAAGACTTAAAGTGGAGGGAAATTGACGATCGATTAATTAGGTCAATGGGGCCAGTAGATCAACGTGTTGGATGGCTTGAGAAATGACTTAAGGGGTCGAGGACTGACTGAGCAGGTCAACTGAGAATTAAAACATTTTTAGGCTTGAGGATGAAACCCTACTCACCTATGTGGATAAGGGTTTATCAATGATTGACTAAATTCATGGAGAGGGATAGAAATCCATCAGGATTTTTGGGGGTCTAACACCCCCTTAAGAGGTTCAACCCAAGAAGGCTCATTCTCCCATATCAAGTAGCTATAAATAATTTGTGAATGAGCTCCATTAAAAAAAAAGAGACCCCCCTTAAGGTTTACATCACACAAAAATAATATTTCAAGATTACAACAAAACCACATTCTTGATAAGACATTTCTTTGAAGAACCAAATCTTGAATTAGGTGGAACTTCATCAAGCTGTTGTGTGATCCTCTGAAGGGTGTAGCTCCAAGCTGAATTCTTGAGTTCTCTTTTCTTCAAACTCTTGAATAATAGATTCTTGAATTATTGGACAACAATCCATATCGAGCTCTACACTTAGAGAGCTCCATCAAGTTGTCTCTTGACCCTCATAAGGATATAATTCTTGATCATAGTCTCGTGAACTTGCTAGACAACAATCCATATTGAGTTTCAACACCAAATCCCTTACATGTCTCTAAAAATCAAAATTCACAATATATGTATTCAAATTCATCAACATCAACAAGGATATCTAAAAGGAAAGCAAAAACAAAAATAAAAAAATATTCTCATGCAAAAACACCATCTCAAACTGAGAAGGTAACTTGAGATGATGAAGATTCCTCCAGGGAAAAATTTGGTGGCAAATCTTCGCCAATTGGCGATTAATTAAAATTGAGACCTCCAAAAATGGTGAATAGTACAAGCTAAAAACGATGTTGAATCACTAGGTTTTTACAAAAAAATAATTTCGTCTCTATTAATTCGCCTATGCAAATGATGCATCATTGGAACTGATTCGCTAGTAGTTTTTACTATAATTACAAATATTAATTAAATTCACCAGTAATATTATATTACTACCATTAATTTTGGGGAAATATCGCCACAATAATAAATTACCATTTAATTTTAGGGATATTTTAGCCTTGAATAGGGCTTTAATTTATTGTGATCAAATCATCGATTATTATTTAGATCAGATGGCTGCATGTTGATTCCACATCATAATATGCACGTGCCTTTTAAAAGGTTTGTTGAGGCCCAAAATTTTTTTTGGTCCACACGATTAAACCTAATCATGTGGAACAAAACAAATTTCGGGCCTCAACAAGCTTTTTAAAAGGCGCGTGCGTATTAGGGCGCAAAATCAACTTGTAGCCATTTGATTAAAAAGCTAATCAATGGTAAAAATTTCATTTTTCATTTAGTCTTAATTTTAAAGTGATATTTTAAAAAAATACTTAATCTGTGTATGCTCCAATGCGTTTTTGATAGTGAATTTATGCTTGGTGGCGAGGGGCTCTGCCCCTCGACCCCACTTGTATTGTGACAGGAGTGCACCAGGGCCACTGTTCCCAGACCCCGCGAGGGGGCGTTTACCCCTTGACCCCCACAAGGGGGCTCTACGCCCTTGACCCCCACAAAGGGTGCTGCCCCTTGACCCCGCCAGTGGTTGCCGCCCCCAAGCCCCTACTTCAATATTACAAAAAATAAAAAAATATGGGGGAACTGCACTAACCAACTATGCAATTTTTTAAAGGGGAGATTCATCATTGTAATTAATCTTTTTAGTGATTATTTGCTAGGATTCACCACTGTGATTATTACTTTTACCAACTATTCATTAAGATTCGCCAAGATTTTACAATTTTTTTTAATAATGTGCATAGATTCGCCAAGAAAATTAATATTTTTTTTCAAATAAGAGGAAATATTTGCTAGGATTTTACACCTTCGCCGGGGGGGGGGGGTTCTTAAAGTTATCCTTGAATTCCTCTATCCTTCGGTGCCACCAACCTCTAATTAATATGCAAGGAACGAATCACAAATTTTCCTTGGCAATATGCACTCAATCTCATCTTTATTTTTTATTGCTTAATTATTTGAAGATGCATTGTCAACATTGATAAACTCATCTACAAGATACTCAATAATTATTTTTATGTTTTGAAATGCACTTTCCCACCTCCAATAGTAGTAAGAAGATAGATTATTGATTGGCACATCTCAGGGAAGTGTAGTATAGGAAAATGTACTCCTTTACATTTTCACACTTTGTTTGAGTCCCCTCAATTAAATTAGACTTAATTATGCCTTAGTAATCCCTATTTTACATCTACAAGCCTAATTACATTTTCTGAAGGGAAATCCCAACAACAATTAATGCCAACACATAACTAATTACCTTGAGCAATGTGTGTTCTAGGAATAGGGACTTGGGACCCATTTTCCCATGGGTGAATGGATCCTCCCTAGGCCTTTGAAACCAAATTCAAAATATGTTTTTGGTGGTATTTTAATGTCCCTGAATTCAAATTTCAATGTTGGCATGTAATGTTTAATTTTCGAGAAATTAAGGACAGATATCTATAAATACAAGATCTTTTATCAATTCAAATCTAACTCAATTAAAAAGTTGCATAATTTAAATTTCAAAAAATCAAATATTATGATCAAGGGCATTCAAGAGCAGATTTATTAGTGATTTGTTGCAGCAATCAAAATCTCAAGCATCATGTTAAAGTCTTTTGCAATCATGCATGTTTTTGGAGCTAGTATTGTGATGTAGGTTTCAAGATCCAAGTCAACATCCAAGTCAAGATTCAAGTATCAAGATCCACATCCATTAAAGCCATTTCATGCAAGATCAAGATCGAGATTTCAGTCCTCCAAAGGTTTATTCAATGGTTTGGTGAGTTGCAACATAGCCGTTGTTCATTCAACATTCCTTTCATGTTTCATTATTTCAATTCAAGGTTTAATTACCAAAATGGGGTTTGACCAAAGTAGACCCCTACCCAACAAAAAAAAAAAAATTCCTCCTCTTTGTGAATGTGTAGGTTTATAGGTTGAAAAAGGATTGAAGACCTCAAAGTTGCAAAGTTACAAAAAGTTGTCAACATTGTTGTCAATCCATGGAAAATCACCTAAAAAATTTATTTCCAACTGTCACACATTGAAACCTGGATCAAACAAAAGCTATAGATTAACATTAGAGGGTCTTCAAAGCTAAGTCAAACCTCTACACAGAGATCCATTTTCCTATGGGCGAATGAGTCCCAAATAGGCTCTTAGAAAGTCATTTTGGTGATAGGTACACATCACTCTACCATTTCTAGAATCATTTGTTGGAACTTTGTGGTTTCTATCTATATTATGCTTTAAATTGATGATTGAAGTTTGAATGGGAATAATTGAGTTGATTAGTTACTTTAAAATTTTTTCTCTTAAAAGTGTTGTTCAAGCTGATACCCCCATCCTCAATCATAAGGAAATTAGTAGATTCCCTTATTGAATTGACTCACCTAAGGGTTGTAATTCAATTCTTTGTGGGGATCTCATTTCCTAATGTAATAAAGGACAATAGGTCCATTATGCCATCCCATACTTGACACCATCCTATTTTTCTATGTATTAGGAAGATATATAAACTACTTGATATCTTACAATACTCATAAAACTAAGTCGAGTTGCATCTTCTCTTACAAAGAAACTTATCTCCAAATTACCACTAATAGGAAATGCATGGAAATGACTATGTAGCCATTTATGAATCCTCATATGTTGCAAACAAATGATTGTTCCATGCTTGATTGCATTGTTTGATGGATCCTCATCCTCTCAGCCTTTGGATTTAGTCCTCCACTAAACATATTGTGCTTTCCCTCTAAAATGCCTTGTAATTATTAACCAAACTCAACACAAGTCTAATACCATGAGACCTTACCTCATTTACCACAAAATCCAAAGCCACAAAGAATTGCTCCTCATAGATGCGAGGGAAATTTTGTAAGACTCGACATCCTCTATCATTGAATGCTTGGGTTTGAGCCATAGTGAGACCATACTCTGTAGCTTGATGCAACACTTGTGAAACCTTGTGCCTCTCATATGGATCAACCACTACATACACAAGCTAGTAAGCATTTAATATGCTAAGGTAC
The DNA here is from genome assembly GCA_007258455.2 of Sequoia sempervirens. Taxonomy (NCBI): domain Eukaryota; kingdom Viridiplantae; phylum Streptophyta; class Pinopsida; order Cupressales; family Cupressaceae; genus Sequoia; species Sequoia sempervirens. The sequence goes on from VDFB02256132.1 coordinate 140,268,357, forward strand.
ACTTCCCTTCCACTTTTAAACAGTTTGATGAAATCTTTATTCCATAGATATCATGGAATAAAATATTTCATTGATGGGTTACTTTGATTGGCAGGCTCACATGTAAATTTGATTTGCTAGAAAACTTAGAAGTATGGACTGATTTTTAAGGGTTAGAAGATGATGCTCATTTGTGTAGGTAGAGCACAAACTAGATAAACACAAAACTTGCAAATGGAGCACTGCTAAACACAGGCTCAGGGGGTTCATTTATAGATGAATTTGTATTAAATTAGATAGACACTGTAGCCCCTGTGTTTGTTAGTGTTAGTTTTCCTCCGTAAATAATGGACAACATGTTCATGCAATAACTATAAGCCAACTAAAGCAACAACATTTGTTTATTTCATGCAATATTATGACTGACTGCAAACAAAACTTGTTTCTTTAATTGTGAAAAATGGTCAATCAGTTGCTGCCTGCAATGCTCAATCAACCTCAATGAAAACACACCTCTCCAGAGAGTAAATGTAGGTTTGAGAACAATGAACGTGCGAATTGGGCATGACCTGCATAATGCATGAGGGTTTCCAAAAAATCACCACCTTTGGCTTGCAACTATCTCCATCAAGGTTCTGATACCATTTTCATTATTCTGTTGCTAGGCTAGCTTCAAAGAACTATTTGTCTTGGAAACAAGGGATAAAGAATCATTTCCTTGAGCAAGATCTACTACCCTATTTCCTCGGACTCTTTCCTGAGCCAAGTGACTATGATGAAAGGAATTCGTGGTTTAATAATAATGACATAGTCTATGGACTAATATGTCTTACTATTTCTAAGGATACTCTACATCAGATAGAGCACACTGAGTGCCCTTTCACTGCTTGGATCATCATCCAATAGTTGTATGAAGACATTGAATCTTCATCTGAAAGTGATGTTTCTTTGAAAAACCAGGCTATTGATGATATTGAGACTTATGCTGCCTCATCTAATGTGGACACATTTTGTACGGATGATCAGTTTATTGATACCCCATCAACAACACCTGTTGAAGATCTTGATTATAGAGATGCCTCTTCGAGAGCCTCTAGTGATTCATTGCAGTAGGATCATTTATGTCTTTTGGATTTAGTCCATTGGGACCAATTTCTACCATACTTTTCTTTCTTGTTTGTAGAGTCCCTCATTTCGGATCTAGATGACACTATTGAGGACACATGTCTTCTCTTTGAGGACCACTCTTTTGTCCTTGCATTTGTTGATACTTTCAAGTTCTATGTTGCTTCTTCGAAAGCTTCCAATGGCTTATTGTAGCAGGGCATCCATAGTCTTCCTGATTCAACTTTCTGTGATGATCTCTTGATAGGAGTTTCAAACTTGTTCATGGAGACTTGCATTTTAGATTTGGAGGACACTTTTGAGGGGTTATCTCTCCTCTTTGTTGATAGCCACATCAACGCTGTTGCCCAACCATCTTCATCGCCTTTGAAACTTTCTCTATATCAGTCTTCATAGGATCTCAGATTTCCATCATCACTTTTCGATATGTGGACATGTGAGCAGTTTTTAGAGGCACACATCATCTGGATTTGGATTCTAGTATCACCCATCTTTTTGGATTGGCTTCTCCAATCATTAGTGGATCCTTTTCTTCCTAAGGGAAGAAATGTTGTTTGTAGATAATGGATAATATTCTGTCTTTAGGTGTTCATCATTGGCATGGGAGCTCTTTCATTATGAGGGGGGGATTCATATCTTCTTTTACTCTCTTCTCTTTCCTTTTTTTTGTCTCCTTAGTTAAACTTAAAGGAGGACGTTAGTGTTAGTTTTCCTCCATAAATAACAGACAACATGTTCATGCAATAACTATAAGCTAACTAAAGCAACAACATTTGTTTCTTTCATGCGATATTGTGACTGACTGCAAACAACTCTTGTTTCTTTAATTGCGGTATGCTAACTAAAGCAAACTACATTGCCTCTTATCATTGTAGGAGCAAACAACAGTTAAGTTTTCTCATCACCGTAATTTTAGTGCTGTGATGGTTATATATTTATAAATCTATGCATTTGAAAGACAAGAAATAATGAAGTCAGTTAATGCAGATTTGTTTTCTTGTGCTTGATAAATATGTATCTATAGATCCGAAGAATTCTACAGTGTTAGCTCAGAATTTATTAAGGGCAGTTGGATCAACACTTATCGTGAAAGATCTAGATGAAGGAAAGCTCTAGAATTTTTCTTTGGATGACTCTAGAAGGTGTTTGGTCAGCTAACTTGATCGGCAGAGTCAACAGGCCTGTGTTGATAGATAATTAATTTATATCCTCGAACATCCCCCCATAAATTAATTGTTCTAATTACTTTAAACGACTCTAAAAGGTGTTTGGTCAGCTAACTCTTGGTCGGCATAGTCAGCAGGTCTGTGCCAACAAACAATTAATTTACATCCTCCAACATTCCCCCATAAATTATTTGTATGTAGATTTATCATCAGAATTGAAGAGACAAACATTAAGGCTCAAAATGTGGCACTCCATAAAAATCTTATGTAGATGTGTGAAAAGAAGGCCATGCTTGAGAAAATACTAGAGAAATTGATTCTATTGGAAGTTCATAAGGTTGTTGAAAGGATGCAAAAACTAAATGTGAAAAGAAGGCCATGCTTGAGAAAATACTAGAGAAATTGATTCTATTGGAAGTTCATAAGGTTGTTGAAAGGATGCAAAAACTAAATGACACACTCACAAAACCAAAAAAAAGATGCTAAAAAATATTTATCATTGCGGAAGGCTACAAATGGAAAGTAGCAATAACGCTCCAACAGTTAAAGACATTGCGTGTGAAATGACAATCTTCCTTTGTGTTTGAGAGGGGAAGCTCAGTATGATAGGGGTTTTTGAGTTTTTTGTGTACTTTTAACCCAAAAGTACATAAAGGAGAAAAGACAAAATTAAAGAAAACTAAATAACAAAGACCATACTGGTAGACATATGAATACCAAATAAGATTTCATGACTGAAAACCATTACAAAGGGGGTTGGGTTTCACCATAATGTATATTTCAATATGCAATGACAATGAAAGATGGGTTACAAATATTGACATACGAAGAGGTGAGTAACTCCTGTTGTGCAGTTTTTACACACACACCCCGCTGGAAGTAGGAACCCTCTTTCGCTTCAGTTTTGGTGTTTTGGCCCTTTCTTTTGAGGTTTTGTCTTACCTAGGAATGTGCTTAAATTTTTTATTTTGAATGCCTAAGTGTTTCCCCCAGGTTATTCATTGAAAATCTTGAGTTTTGGGTGAATTTCGGGCTTTTGCTTAGATTCGGGATTTTCTGCCCTGGTCAGATTTTCCCAGATCTTGCTTGGACTCCGGCTGGACCCTTATTTTTCGGGGATTTTCAGTATTCACGGATTTTCGCATGGGCTGGATTTTCTTGGATTCTGCCTTGTTGTCGGATTCCCGAACTCCTTCTCTGGCTATCTTATCGATTGTGTTGTTGGCTTCATGCATGCTTTGAGGGGTGTATCTAACTTGGTTTCTGGGTCTCTTGGATTATTTTGTGCTAGGATTGTTCAGTATTGCATTATATGTCAGCCCCCTTGAAGCGAGTTTTGAGCTCATTTGTCTATTTTCTTTTCGATGAATCTGGCCTGAGAGTAATTAGTACACCCTAGTGATGACTTGACAAGTGGAAACAACTAAATTCTGAACTTTCCTGTGCACTAATGGAGGATGAGTAGGGTTTTAAGACCTAGGGTAGTGCCATATCAGGTGATTTCATCTTAAAATGGGCTTGAAAAACAAGGAAAATTTATGAAGGGTCCATCCCTGACTTGCTCTATGTTTAAATGTTTGAATTTCGTGACTAATCCGGTGTTTGAGTAAAATCGTGATTCAGCGTTGCAGTCTGGGATAATCCATCCCTTCCAAATTTTATTCGCTGTGACCTTTCAATGTCGGTGAGATGTCATATTGACCACATCGTAGTTCACCGATGAAGTCTTTTACGCATATCAGTGGGCGAGACAAAGAGGATTCACCGAGACCTCACTCCCTAAGAAAATGTCTCATTGACATGTTTTTTTATACTCGCTTTCGACAAGACAAGTCCTAGTCGCCAAGAGCTCATAGCGAGCTCCTTTCGTCTTGTTGATCTTCTGTTCTGTCGCTGAGACCTCCCCCTTTCGGTGAGACCCTTCGTCAAACATCCTGCTCTTGTTGAGTGACCTTCTGTCGGGGAGACATTCATGCTTTGCTGAGACCTTCCAGCGAGCTCATTACTCTTCCCGAAGCCCTCACTTTCGGTGAGACTCCTAACAGTCACTAGGACTTCATAGTGAAACCTTTCTCTTGGCGAAGCCGGATCTTTTCAGGGAAACCACCTATCATTGGCAAGAGGTTATGCCAATGGAACTCTTCATTGGCGAGACATAACGTAGTCGCTGGGACCTCTAGCCGAACTCAAGCGCTTCACCGAAAGCCCTCCTAGGTCCATCCGTTTGTTGTGACCGTATCTTTCTCACACCGAAGGTCTCTCATGTTCTATCGCTAGTCGGCGAGACCAAAAGAAGTCATTGAGACCTTACCCCGACTACCCGCTGGTCACATCGAGATGTTCCCCATCGCTGTTCGGCAAGACTCGGTAACTTCGCCAGGACCTCATATAGATAAACTTTAGTCTGGCCGAAGTGGTTACTTAAACTTTGATGGTCGGTGAGACAAGGGCGATGCGCTGTGACTTTATACCGAAGTAAGTCTCTCATCGACATGACTTTCACATTCGCTTTGGGTGAGACGTGCCCCACTCGGCATGACTTCATCCCGAATGAAATTTGATTTGTCGAAGTACTTGCCTTCGCACCATTTGGTTTGGAATTATGCCTTAACCGCGGATTTTCGTCGAGTCCGGATTTCTTTGAAATCCGCCATCCCTCTGGTTTCCCGAAAATCCTCTTTGGCCCATTCTTCGTGGAAGTTCGTCCCTCATGGATTTCCCCAAAATTTGATGAAACATAAAGGAACATGAAATAATTGGATTCGTTTATAATTTGTGATGCATTTAATGATTATTTCATGTCATATTTGGATCTCTCATGTGATTTATTGATTAAAAATGATCAAATTTGATAGTTAAGTAGGTGTTTCCTGGTTATTCCGTTGGAACCCGATCAGTCAGAAATTTCCCAAAATTCCTCTCTGGCTCAGATTCCACAGATGGCCCCAAAACCTAAAATTTGTGGGATCATTTCATATGAGATTTAATGGCACTTTGGTTTCAGGAGATTCATTCTAACGATGCATTGTTGGATTAACATTGGTTTCCTATGGTTTTTATTATGGTTTTCTTGACGAATGCAGGTTGAATCTAGCAAAGCAGCAGCTCGTTCCTCATTGTCTGATGCAAAAGATTAAGATTGACGTTAAGAGCAGGATCCCTAAGAACAAAGTCACTGTGGATTAGGCAGAGGGTGTTGAAGAATATTTACAAATAGAGAAGCCACATTGATAACACCCTGAGCGGTGTCTACAATGGCGGCGTTGCTTTTCGAGATAATGACAGGAAGAAGGAAGATCGCACCCAAGTTTTTGAATCTGGAGCAGTTGAGAGAATGGTGGCAGGACGTTCATCCACCAAGTAATGGTGATTCTATGTTCAAGCACCAGCTAGATGATACGGCCACCTACCTTGTAGTCATTGATAAGTATTTAGTGTATAAGGCAGATTGGGATAAGTCGGTCAAACACTCAAGGGAGGAGATTGCGTCCATTGAGAATCGACTTAGGGTTTTTCCCCTGCCGCCTGTGGCAGGCCTGGATGGGACGTTCTTGAAAGTACATGAAGAGCTAGATTGTAGCAGAGATAATAGGGAAGGGAGCTAATGATAGGCTACGACACGATTTGTGCCTCCCTACTACCTTCTTGCGCATTAGTCTGAACTGCATTGTGGATTTTAGGTCGGCTTGGACGGGACGTGCATTTAGTGCTTATTTGACTGACCGTGGGTTTCTCTTGACCGAGTTGTTGTGCCATTAATGCTGTAGAACCCTTTCTTGGCCGATGGGTTTCCTGGGGAATTCTATATATTGGGCACTTCGCCTCATTTGTAAAAAGTTAGAACGGTTAGAAATAGTTAGATGGTTAGAGAGCAAAACAGTTAGAAGTAGAGGTAGTTAGTAGCAAGTAGGTATTCTCAAGCAAATGTTGTAAAAGAAATCTGGAATTGTTGCTACAGTGGACAATTTGAATACAAGAAATGACATTGTGATTTGGTGCCATACTTGTCTTCTTTTGTTTTGCATGGTTCTTTTTATTCTATCTTTAAAATTGCTTTGAGAAGGTTCATGTTTAGATTAGTTTTGGGTTAGATAATGTTTGTGATTTAATACTTGAATGTTGCAGCAATCCTTCAGTCCATACTTTTTGCAACCAACTGATTGTTAGTTGCTTTGCAAAGTTAGCCTGGACTTCATATTCTGTGTGCCTAGTTCAATTGTGAAGATTTGTTCATTTCAACTGCAAAAAGGGTTGCTGAATGAATGTTCGTGATTTGAAAATCTTAACACCTCAGAAGATTGCACTATTTTCTGTGAGATTGTAGATTTATCTTGGTCAAGTAGAGATCTGTTTTAGAGGGATTGGTCCATTCGAGTGTTGGTTACCTTCATTATTGATCTTAGGAGTAATGTTAGGTTTAGAACTCTCTCTGAAACCCTTATCCTTTTTTGTTTCTTTGATTTCTGGGTTAAAAATAGGATTGAAGCATCATCAGATTGTTAGATCTAATAAAATTGATTCAGCATTTGCTCGTAGTAAGGTCCCATTGTGATTACCAGATCTAATAAAATTGATTCAGCATTTGCTCGTAGTAAGGTCCCATTGTGATTACCAGCATTTTCACATTTCGTTATTGAGTTGTTTATGCACTGTCAAGACCTGACATTAGAGACCTTGGGGTTATCTCTTGAGGCTTGCCGATAGAGATTTACCTTTCAAGAGAGATAGGATATTATATTCTGTCTGGCTGTTATTGTGCAGAAAACACGATCAACAACTCCAACACATTCAAACTAAGATACAAAAATCTATTTGTGCTTCATTACATCAATTGTATGGATTAATAAGCATTTAAATAAATAACAGATGATCTCCACCAAGACATAAAGGGATTTCCAGTATGACATATGAACAACCAATAATAATAACTCAAAAAAACATTCAGAACACACAATCCAAAAGTATTTTGTATTATCTTTATGAAATTTTATAATTTTAAAAATCCTTTATGTACAATGTGTAAAGTCAAAAGTCATCAAAAAGTCTCTCTCAAAATTCTTCAAGAGTTTCCCCCTTTACAATAGCAAAGCCTTGTATTTATAGGCTCCCTTGAATAACTACCCTATAACTAACTTGTAACCACTTTCTAACTACCTTTTTGAAATACAATGGTTTAGATAATAATTAACCTTATCTAGTTATGATTTTCATCACTTTCCTGAAATAAGGTTCAATTTCTAACCTTTAGTTACAATGAGCAACATAAATCACTCTTCCAAAAAGGTAATCAATAACTTGTAACTTTGAAGAAAAACCAAATTATTGATCTTGTTGAGGTATTTTTCCATCTCTATCCACTTTATCTTTGATACCTTTTGAAAACATTTGTGGCACTGAGCATTGCCTATCTTATCTTCTTTGTGGAAAAGAAAGAACCGATGGATATCTCACATAGGAAAACACAAAATGGTGTCTACTAGAGAAGGAATATGATGTTCAAAATCAAATCCTTTTTAATCCAAACAACATTAGTCCAAAAATACCCATATCAAAGATTCAAATTAAATGACCTTTTTCAAATGAAAGCAATCCCTTTAAGACCACTAACAACTTATCCTCCAATCTTCTATTAAGAAATTCAATTACATCCTTTGGTATTCATTCATTAGTTTGAAAAATGCATTTTAGAAGGAACTGCCACTCCTTGCCATCTAAACTTCAACTCACCTGCCAATTTTCAACACATATGTACTTCACAGGCATGAAACAAACACAACCACACAAATATCATTGGTTTATTTGAAGTTTTGATATTCCTACATAATTATTTCCTATAGATTTCCAATATCTTTATTTGGAGTAAGATATCGAATGCTCTATTACTACCTTCTCATTTGACACTATGTCTATGTGAACAACACCAAATGTGCCCTCTCTATATACATTTTTTCTGAGATGCACATGGATGATAAAGGTGTTTTATGGAAAAATTCCCTTGGCCAAAATAATACAAGTGCACATCTTATATTAGGAGACCTCCAACTATATTCACCAAATATTTCATTCCATAACAAATGACCGAAATAGCAGCAGATGCAAAGAGCCTCTTTTTCTCTCTCTTTATATATAACCATGGTCTTAGTTGATTGACATCAAGTTAAATCATATTTAAAATCACCATCTACCTTTCCAAAATCCTTCATTGACATTAGTATCTTTGCAAAAAAAAATTTATTGCATGGAACATGATGAGGGAGGAATTCTGTCAAACAATCCACGTGCCTGCAAATGATTCACGTTTTCTTCTTCACTTCATATTTCTGCGTTGAACCGTTCATAAATAGCTTAAAAATTCTTCAAATTTTTTCCGAGTTTTATACTCTGTTCTTCTACTTTCTGAAACATTTTGAATTTTAAAATTTCGTTGAGAAACGAGAAAGATATCACAGTTTTATTTTGACAATGTTAAACTGAAAAATCTCTTTTAAAATGTTTCCCAACGCCCAGCACAATTGCATTTGCTTTAAAAAATTCTACAACCTTTATTAAATTCGTTTGTGCATACACTGCAATTGTAGCAGTTCATTAGACCACATTTCTTTGAAGCATTCGATCAAATAGTTCACTTGCCTGTATCTTTGCGCTATCGCGCCTCATGAAACCATATTTCTTTGAGGCATTTTGTCAGACAGTTCATATCCCTCGTGTAGACTTCCACAATCTGCACAAAACAGTTTCAATTACAACATCTGAAGGTGACACGGGCAACGGAGGATGCTGGCAAAGACGGGAATACTTATCAATGTCATTTGCTTGAAAGTTTCTACATTGTTTCCAACAAATCAATTGTGTGCTCATCTTGCGACCATTTCATTCCATTGGCCGCTACATTCATTATTCTACACTTTGCGTATCTTTTTCAATCTTCATCCTTTAAACGATGCCTTTACGCTGCTTCAAAACTCCCAAATTGATACGAGCAGAGGATTTATGTCAAATAGTTCACAGGCTTTGTCTATGCTCCCACTTCTGCATGCATATCGACTAGGGAATTGCAAATAAAAACCTTATAATTGATGTCCATAGCTCCCATTTTGGCGTGTACAGGAAAGAAGTTAGTCGCAAGTTTTGGCTTTAAACCTGCCAATTTCATTTGCATTAAAGTTTCTGAGACATTATCAACAAATCCATTTTGAGCACTCCCTGCACATCTGTTCGTCGCATTTTGTCAGGTAATTTGCATGCCTATCGCGCCATATCCTCCTATGCATTACGGTTCATGAGACCACCTTTCTTTGAGGCATTCAGTCAAACAGTTCGCGAGCTTTGTCTATATGCTCCATCGTACCTCATGAGACCACATTTCTTTGAGGCAATTTGGTCTTATTTCTTGAGAGCACATTCCTTCGTTGCAGTTTGTCAAACCTTTTGCGCTATGTCTATGCTTCGCCATTGCTGCCCTCGTATTTCATTTTTTTTTTTTTTACTCTTTGGAAAAAATAAAGAAAGATGGTAATCTTATCTTGGATAAAGATAAAGATTTAAAAATAATAAAATAAAACAAAACAGAGAAAGAAAAATAAAGTTAGATTTTTCTGTGTGCAAAAAGGTCGAAAATATTAGTTATATCTTGCTGTCTTGAAGGCTAAATTATTATTGTAATGAATTGTAATTGAAGAGTAGTCATTATTGTAATGAATTGTAATAGAAGAGCAACAACTGGGTGAAAGTTGTAATCAATTTCTTTGAGCAATAATAATATTGATACTTTGCCCCGTGGATGTTTCCTTGGCATTGTCAAAGTTCTACCACGTAAATCTGTGTCTTCTCTATTATTCTGTGATTCTATTTAATTATCTTCTGTTTTTCTTTGTATCTAACTTGTGCTGCAATTATTATTAGTTTTTGGGTTTTATGTTTCCATTTATACAAGTGGTATCAGAGCAATTATTTTTGTAGCATCCGTGTTAGGATTTAGTGTTTGTTTTGTAGCATTAGATGAAAAAGGTTTTGAATGCAAGGTTTGAAGTGGATAAATTCAATGGGAAGAATAATTTTGAGCTATAGAAGCTCAAGATGCATGATTTATTAGTGCAACAAATATTGCACAAAGTGTTGGTTGGAAAGTCAAACACACCTGCAAATATGATTGATGAAGATTGGGAGGATCTTGATACAAGAGCTCTGAGCACAATGCGGCTGTGTTTAGCAGATGATGTTATTTTTAATATTGTTGGAGAGGATATGGTTGCAGGCTTATGAAGTAAAATGGAGAGTCTTTATATGACAAAGTCTTTGAAAAATCGTATTTGAAGAGGTAGCTGTATAGTTTGCGAATGAAGGAAGGTATAAAAATTGTTGATCATTTAAATATTTTTAATACTCTTATATGTCAACTAGCTAGTATGGGTGTAAAAGTCAAAGATGAAGACAAGACAGTTACATTATTGTGTTCATTGTTTGAATCCTAGAATCATTTAGTCACTTCTATTAGCTTTAGCACAACTGACACCCTTGAATTTGATTTTGTTGTGGGAGCCTTGTTGTCTAAAATGGTGCGGAGGAAATCTAACATAGAAACCTCCACATCAAAAGCAATGGTGGTTAGAGGTCGATCCAAAGAAAAAGGGGAAGATTCGAGAGGTACATCCAAATCTAAGTCAAAAGGAAAAAAAGGTAAGGGAAAATGTTGGTATTGCAATAAATCAGGCCATCTCAAGAAAGATTGTTGGAAGAGGAAAGAAGACAACGATGACTCCAAAAAGGAAGCAAATCCGGCTGAGACAAGTTCAGGTATGGTTGATGAAGTTTTATCTGTTTGTAATTTCTTATAGTATCATGAGGAATGCTTATTAGACTCTGGTGCTTCTAATCACGTGTTCACATAAGAATTGGTTTTGTTCTTACCAAGCTATTGATGGCGATGTTGTTCTTATGGAAAATAATGTTTCTTGTAAGACTGTTGGGATTTAGAGCATTAATATTAAAATGTAGATATTATCTCTTTGCTTCTGAGGAACATGTAAGGTAGATATTATCTCTATTTTGTGTGGATCAACCTGAATTCTTGTACTAGATATAAAGTGTTCCAACATAATTACTTGTGTCATCATGAAACATTTTTCATTATTGAGTAACAAGTTGTGTTCCTTACACCTTTTCAACACTTTTTCCAAATTATTGAGAGCTTCATCATAAATTTCACCATAAGTAGTGAAATCATCCATGTATATCTCCATGTAGTCGTGCATATAATTAGAAAATATGTTGAGTATTGCCCTTTGAAAGGTAGCTAGAGCATTGAATAAGCCAAAGGGTAGAATAGAGTAAGCATAAGTCCCCCAAGGACATGTGAATGTAGTCTTGTCCTGATCCTCTGGAGGAATTTTAATTTGGTTATATCCACTGAAACCATAAAGGAAAGAAAAGTATTTCTTCCCAACTAGAGAATCAAGGACTTGATCTATGAAGGGCAGAGGAAAGTGGTCTTTCCTAGTGGTTGTATTCAATTCCATGTAGTCTACACACTCTCCATTTCCCACCTTTCTTGGGAACAATTACCAAAGGTGAGACCCATTCTCTATCTGATATTTGATAGATAAAACTTGCATTAAGGAGCTTTTACATCTTAGCTTTCACTATCTCCCTCAAGGCAGGATTCATATGCCTTTGTGGTTGCAGAACGAGTCTATTCCATCATTAATATAAATCTTGTGTATACATAAATCAAGATCTATGCTTTTCATATCATGGTAATCCCATGCATATGCAACTGAGTGTGCCTATAACACTATCTGCAGAGAGTTTTGCTGCTCTTCTAACAATGCATTATTTATATTCAACATTTTCCCAGGCATTATTTTCAACTCCTTGTATGGATAAAAGGTAAAGGATTTGTATAATGGGTAGAAATTGTTGAGGTAGTAATGAATTAGCTGGGATATCTCTTCTATAGAATTGGTGGGTATAATAATTTGCAAGGGGTCTTGTAGGAATATGAGGCAGTCTTGTTGCTACAGGCTCCTACCATAGTCATTTTGAATTATGTGAGCAATGAGTTCATCCTCATTCTGGTCATCCAATAAGGGGTTGCACTCTATAGTCATCAGTGTCTACATAAAATAGTTATCTTCCTCATCCAAATTGGGCCAAATATTTTGCTCAAGGTCAACATAAGGTTGGGCCGGAGGATAAAGAACCAAGTTCTTTATGACTGTTCTAGTGGATATTATCATTTTACCAAACCTACAACCTATAAATGCATCGGCTGTAGCTAACCAAGGTCTACCTAGGATGAGTGGGTAACCTACAAGATTAACTTTAGGTTGTAGCACTATAGAGTCAGCAGGATATTCCCATGAATCTAATACAATCACCAAGTCCTCAATAATTCCCTCAAGATTGACCATTGACCTATCAACTAGCTGTAGAATAGTTTGTGTGGGCCTGAGGCTGAGTAACTATAGAAACTACATTGTTTCTTTTGTCATGACATTGATTGTGGCCCCCAACTCTATCAAAGTATTCTTAATGAGATTTCCATTGATCTTTATGTCCACTACTGGACTACCAGGATTTGTATACTTGGGGATAGTAATGTTCCCTAACATGATATTTGTAAGGTTTCCCAAGACATGAACTATCTGAGGATCCTTTCTTTTTTAGTCTGGTTTCTTAAGACACAAATCCCTTACAGTTTTTGTATAAATAGGGAATTCTTTGATAGCTTGGATAAGTGGAATCTTGATGCTCACATCTTTTAATTGACCTAAAAGATTTGTCTCAACCTACGTGTGATGCTTTTGAATAGCTAGGCATTCAGGAAAAGGTGGCTTAGGACTTGAGGTAGTTTTGTGTACCAAATATGAATCAAGTTCCAAAGGTGATTTGTCTGAAGCTTCAACTGCAGGTTTCTCATCTCCATTTCTATCAAATCACTCACCTCTACCCCATATGTGGGGTATTGCATAGCTTCATTGGTATAAGCTTGTTGAACCGGTTTAGTGTTAGGGTTGGGTGTAGATCGGGCAGGTATTTATGGTTGCTTGGGTGGTTGATTTGTAGGATTTGATGGAGGCATTAAAGCTTTTTGTTGTGGTGGAGGAGGGAGCATAGGCTGTTGATAGTTCATATTTGGCTGTTGCCATTGCTGGCCTTTTTGCCACTAATTCTGTTGGGTTGGCCATTGTGGATTATAATTGGAACCCTAAAATTTTTGCTGTGGCTAAGGGTTTGGTTGCTGGTTCCAATTTAGCTAATCTTGTGGCCATTGTTGAGGGTTCTACCACTAGTTTTGGTTTAATGCTAGCACTGAGAGTTCTAAGTAGAAATTTTTTGATTCCCAATAAGAAAAGATGAATTAAAGTTAAAGGGGTCTTGTGGTATACCTTGTCTTTGTTTCCATGGCCTCCTTTGTGTTATATAAAAGAGTTTTTCATCATCTCCTTCAACTGGTTGAAAATCAAGTTTCTTAACTTTATCTTGTTGGATTCTTGCCACTCTCTTGCATTTGCAATTTGCTTTTCTTTGCTTGCAACTTGGACAATATTCAGTGAGCATGGCCTCAGCTTCCTCCCACTTCTTCTTAATGTGGAGAGTATCCAACTGAGTTTCCAAATGGCTAATGATATCCTCTTTCATGTTGGATAACATATTTCTTAGCTCTATTTTTAAGACCTTTGTAAACGATTTACCAATAATGGATGTCTTATCTCCTCTTGGCCTTTTAGTAAAGGTCCTAGAATAATTATTGCAAACCCTACGAATTTATTCAAATGGTATTTGTGAAATATCTCCTTGCCCAATGAGGTTCAAGGAATCCATGCAGTCATCATTAAATCCCCTCAAAAAGAGTAACGTGAGGAACTCTTCTGATAACTTGTTTTGTGGGTTTTTCTTTAGAGAAAACTGAAATCTCTCCACATAATCTTCTAAGGGCTCATCATCCTTTTGTGACATTCTAAATTTTTTTTATCTTTCCTCTTATTAGGTCCCCTACAATAGTCCTAATACTTTTCTAAGAACTTAATATTCATAACTTGTCCCAATCAGAAACAATATCCCGACCTAATCCCATGAACCACCTTAAGGCCACATCCTCAAGAGTTGTAGGGAAGAGTTTGAAACTATGAGCATCAGTAGTATAATCATAACTTTGGCATAGGACACCAATTTCAAAGAGAAATGTATCTAGGTCTGCAGTCATTAACCCATAAAAGACTGACAAGGCTGAACGAGGAATGTTCTTTAGTGTACTGTATCCCTTTCTTGGTTAGTGATAGGAAACTCAAATGTTTCCCATTTAGGGTCATCATCCACTATATCCCCCATGGTGCGGTATGTTCCTTTTGTACGTGTTAGATGTTGGTGACAAGGAAATTTCTTCTTCAGTATTACCTTCGCTCTGAGTACTGGATTCACCAACTTCTGATATAGATTATTGGCATGTAGAGGGAAGGAATCTATCCTAGGGGTCTCT
>VDFB02256132.1:140283204-140338299 GCA_007258455.2 Sequoia sempervirens
TGGTTTTATTAAAAAAAATTGTAAAACATATAATGTTGATGAGCTTGAAGTTTAAATTCATTGTTTTAAGTTTAAAATATAAATTTCAAAGCCAAAAAGATAATCCTAAATGGGTAGGATCATCCAAAACTTAAATTCAAGGCATTAAAAATGTCTAGATGCTATGTTTTGTAAACTCAATAAAAACATAACATGAGCACATTATGTTTGCATTGATTTTGTAAAATTGAATACAAAATATAATGCAATATTGTTATGGCTTTGTTAATCCCATTTTTAAACTTGAAAAAATTTAAACTTTTGAGTCAAAATCCTTAAGAGCGGTGATGTAGCCTACCAAGATTTATGAAAACACTTAAATTTCAAATGCTATCAAGTTTTATGCAAAACTATTTTATGTAAGGAAGCCAAGGTAGTAGTGGAACAACTTCCTACACTAATCTTGAGAGGAGAATAATGCAAAACTTTTACATATCTTTAACAGTTATAAAAACTTAAAAAGAAATAAACATAAATATCATGCATACCATGACACAATGATTTACGTGGGGAAAACCCTTTCGAGAGAAAACCCCACACTCCAAAAGCCGCCCAATATATTATTCAGTAAATCACAAAGATTGCAATATACTTGTAGAGAAAGCTTCTCGTAGGAGTATCACCACTCAGAGATCAAGAAACAACACCACTACTATCAGACTCTAAGAATACATCACCATCTCTACCACAATCATAATACAACACCCTCATAAAATAGGGTTCCATTCTAAGGAAAGACAGACCAACAAAATATCCATCATTAAATCTAAAACCTAATAATTAACGGTGTAGATTTATAATGTATTATTTATATAATGTATGTCGTCTATTTTAGTAGTTTCTTGAAAAAGTTAACAATTTTTTTTTACACGCATCCCACTCTTACCCCTTGATGCCATTGTATATTACACTTATCAGTGTAACTAGGAAAATATACGTATTCATATATATATATATATATATATCTTATCAACAATAACTAAGTTATATAATTGCAAGGTTGAAACATATTTTTCCAAAAAATCTCCCACTTGTCGAACACCTTGCAAGAGCAATAGGAGGGAGTAAACATTGTCTCTTAATTGCTAGGGGTTGAAAGGCCCATAATCTTTGAACACCATTTGAACTTCTCTATGCTCATAGGCTTAGTTAAAGAATCAACAACATTCATTAAAGTCTCTACCTTAACCAACTTCACCCTACCATCTTCGACCATATCTCTAATAAAATGATATTGTACATCAATGTGATTGGTCCTAGCATGAAATGTCAAGTTCTTGGCTCGACATATCGCACTTTAACTGTCACAATAAATTGTCACTACACCTTGTTTTATTCATGTTGGTGGTTTTTCCAATACACCTAAGGAATCTCTAAAGCTCGTATCCAACTCATATACTCAAGATCCTTAAAATGAGTGGCCAACTGACAAGATTCAGTCGAAGACTAAAATCTTCTACTCTTTAGGCTTTGTGGGACCTAGGAGGGTGTTCCTAACATCATTCCATTTGACTATCTCAATAAATGACATATCAAATCACAAATTAGTTCCTATGAGGGGAAAATAACATAATTCACTCAAAGGTTGGCTAATCTTTAAGTAAATAACTATTAATTCACTATGAACAAGGAAATACCTCACACACATGCCTCATAGTAAGTAAATTTTAAAAGATTAATGTTCTAACCCTGAATCCATGATCTAGTATACTATTATTATCATTCGAATGGTCAATACCTAGGGGTGATCCCACAATAGTGGTTTACAATTTTTGGCCAAACTGGGTACTGAAATTATTATTTTTAACTAAATCTTCACATTTTGGCACCTATAGCGGCTAAACCGTGAGGAATTTGAAGATGATGCAAAGAGAGTCTTGTTGTCAAGACAGAGATTCTAAAAATATTTTTTTTCAAAATTTTGGAATCAAATTAAACTCTTTTTCCATCTCCCATTTAAAACTGGGGTTTTTCATAAACAACATTTTAAAAGTGACGCGACACCAGATAACGCATAATTTTTTCCATGAAGGAAATTATAATTCTTTCTAAATTTAGATTTGTAACTTCTGATATCTAGTGCTTCCACTTGTTAGATAGTTTTTATCAATATTTTTCTTTAATCAAGTTTCAAAAGCTTCTAAACCACCATGTAAATTCGTATAAATGACCATGTAATGTGCGTGAATTTTTTGTATATATCAAAATTTATTTATTTTTGTTGGATCAAGGACTTCAATATCTGGTGCACTCATATTTTTCAAAAAAAAAAAAAATTGATAATATGTTATTTTTCCACATGTGCAGAACAAAGACCTTCATTTTCGATGAAAAACCTATATTTAATAAAACTAAAAAAACAAATACATAATAAAACCAAAACATATTAAAATTATATTCGTTGGATAGCTTGTTCTATGGACTACCTAATTCCAGTTGGGTTTGTGAAGACTCGTCCATTTTCATCCTCAACCTGAGCTTTGAAGCATAAAAATTTAGGTTTATTTTGTGTTTCAGGGGGAGAATAAGGAATAAGGGGGGTTCGTATGGACCCCTAGGGGTTCGAGTGAACCGCCCTCAATATGAATTTCCTTTTTTTTTGGGTGGGAAATGTGGGACCAGTAATTAATGAGTTCGCTCGAACCCTAGTTTGGGTGAACCCCTTTTTGGTTCAGTCGAACTTGTAGGTTCATTCAAACCCCTAAAACCAATTTTTTTGCCATGGGGTCATTTTTTCTCAGTTTTCCTTCCTCCATCAAATTGTAAACAACTATTGTGGCTTCACCCCTAGACAAATAGATTATTGTCTTTATTAATTGGGCAAAGGAGTTGTGCATCTTACAATCAATTATTCAAAAAATTTGTAACTCTAATAATTCTGGACTATTTTCATAAGGATTTGCATTACGAAAACTCATTGTACTTAAGGCATCACTTCTTACTAGATCCTTATAAATCCTCACAAATTCATGGCCTCACTTAAGTATTTAATTGATTCCTTGAACCAAAGCATAAATAAGAGCATGCATTCAAACAAAGTATTTGAAGATGAACAAAATATGCTTGATATTTCATTCAAAATTTGCAAGATTATTTATAAAGGAGAGTATATGCCCTATGCATAAGATTTGTTTTGATATCAATAATTTCTATAAAACTAATTAAGATTTACATATGCACAACTTGAAAGCCAAGACAATTCGACTATTCTACCTACTGGTATTCTTTCTAATTTCAACCCTTTACGTATACTGGACCTAAGGATTCAAAAGACTAGACGCCTACAAATGAGCTATGAATTCCCTTTTATAACACAAGGGAGTAGACAAGCTTTCAGCTCAAAATGCACACAACATTACAAAATTTCATTTCAACTATGATTTCAGTTGCATTTCAAAATTCCCCACAACAGAATCTGCAATCATTTGTCAAAAAAGGGAGGCAAAATGTGTAACCATCAAAATGTGCTAATACCACCAAAAGTAGCCTTTAATTATCAGCACAACCCATCAACCCACATCCACAATTAGCACAATCATCATAAAAACTGATTTCAGTTCACATTCAGCATAAGACTTACCAACGCCAAAAAATGAGAACAACCCACACATAATTTCATCTTCATGACAAAATTCCACAACCCTGGAAACAATCTCATTACACAAAACCAACACTGGAGCCACAGTACACACGCCTGGTCCACGTTCTTGCAATAGGAGGAGGAGAAACCACAGCTCCTTCATTCTTATCCTTTACAGCCATTAAGTACTTTTTTCCACTTGGAGTCTTCACAACAATGAGAGGAACTGCAAGCACCTCTTCCCCTGATGAAGCCAGTTGGTTCAGAATTGTGAGATATTGTTGATATCCCGAATTCGTTTTGATCTCACTATTGGATGAGCTATCAGAGATAGCAATGGGAGAGTTCTGTCTACCATAGGAACCTTGACCATATCGAATTTTCCTTTGAATTTTTCTTGAAAGCCCAACAACTTCTTTTCCTTTTGCTCCAGTCACCTCTGAACTCGCAGCTTGGCCCTTCAACTGATGACTACTCTTGGTAACAACAGGTACAGACTCCTCGCCATGAGCATCCTTGTGAGTGCCATGTGTGTGCTCTGGGTCTTCACTGCAAGACTTCTACAAATTGAGTTGAGGAGACCTCTGCATTGGAATGAATGGAGCGCCAAACTTACTCATCCTGTAACTCAAAGAACATGCACTTATAACCTCGGCTTCCTACACAAACTCAAAAGACTCGACGGCTGATTGCGATGGCGAAAATAACAACTCTCAACCTGTATTTGTTGAACAATGTAACGATAACAATCATCAATGCTCAAAGAAAACACACGCATGAAATGGTGGCAATTCATTGTTGTGCGTATTTTCACCGTTTAATTCCCAAGTGCATGGAAATCTACATATTATGCTTCATTATTACCAACAATTAAGTCTCCACATGCACAGAGATCAATTTGATCACTCTTGTAGAGAGCCTACCATTAATGCTCGCTGGTTGCAAAGCTAAACAGCTATCATGTACCTATTTGTCGATTTTGAATGTTAGTTGTCGATCCCTTGATGAGGTGGTGGATCAGACAACTCACGTTGAGTTGAATGCCTTTGAATTTCAATAGTTCATTGCTCAATCATTTCCAACCAATAGCATTCATCCCAATTAGCAAACATGTCACCTGTCGGTGAGTCTTTTCCACTTCATAAGCTAGTGAACCAATCCATGTGTCACTAACTCGCAGCCCCTGTACCCTTTAATGAGTGTTCACCTTTTCTTTGAGAGCCCACAGGGAATGACAGAGATTGATTCTCGTGCTTGATCTTCATCGTTAATTTGGTAACACATGTGGTAGGAATGATAGTGGAGACCGGGCCCCATGATCGTACAAGGACACACATCCTCATCCCGCTAACCTCGCACTGCGTAACCGTCTGACACTTAACATTTACGAGATGGCGGGGTACGACCAAGATCATTTCCCACAATCATGAATCTCCAAACCTACACATATGGCAAGGTTAGCATTAAAGGAGGGGTCATTACTAGGACAACAGTGATTTAACCCTCACCTATGAATGACTTAAGCCTAATTCATTTAAGGGAAAAATATTAAAGCCCAAATTTAGGAAAATATTACTTGGTCAGCAACACACTAGATGATTGATGCTCTAAGTCGAAGGGGTCGGTGGCTAAATGAATGTGATGGCTCAAGTGAAAACTTGGAGGACTGGCAAGTGGTAGGGCAAGTCAACATGAAATTAAAATAACAAAGGGTTTTCAAAGCCAAAACCCTATCCAAACCATGGGGACAAGGGCTTTATATGCTAATTATGCCCATGGGCTACTCAAAAATTGCAAATTTTGGGGAGCTCCATCAATTTCAATATCTTAACACAGACTCTTAAGCCAAATGGCTTCTTTATAAGCATGAGTAGCTGCCATATACTTTGCTTCAGCAGTAGACAAAGCAACTACAACTTGTCGCTTACTCATCCAACTGATTGCACCACCAAATAAACACATAGGCACTAGTGGATCATCTACTATCAATATCACCTACCTAATCCACATAACCATGAATATCAAGGGAAATCTCATCTTTAGTCACATTACTGCACAATAACACAAGGAATAATTTGAGGTACTGCACAAGGCTATGTGCAAGAAGTTAAGTCCACTTTTTGGCCAAAAAGTGAGTGTTTTCCCTAATTTTTTAGAATTTGTCACATTTGACCTTAAAATTTGAAGCACTTAGAGATGGAATCTTAAAAAAAGTCACTCATCATAAAATGTAGTACTTAGAATCTAGTTTCCAAATATGTAATTTATTTCAATACCCAAATGATAAAAATTGGTTTCCAATAGGCATTTCTAAAAACCACTATTTAAAAGTAACTTTTTTTTTTTACCATACCATACACATGTACGTCATCCATATTTTGACCTAAACAATCATATTTTTCTAAATCCTTTTGGGAAAAGATTTGTAAGTCACTAAAGCACGTTTTTGATATTTTTTGTAATTTTTAATTGATTTTTTTTTTTTGTTAAATTTTTATTGGCCATATTTTTTGTTTTGAAAAATCATTGTGTACGTCACGCATAAGATGACCTAAACTTATCATTTTTTGAATTTTTTTCAAATTGAAAAGAATTGTCTGAAGTATGTTTTGATGCAATTCATTTTACAAAAAAATATTTTAATAAAAAGTTATTAAAATATTACAAAACCCTGATAATTCAAGTTTGTGGACCAGTTTCATTAGAAATTAACTGAAAATAGAAAAAATAATCAAATTGTAAAAAAATTAAATATTTGGAATCTGCACTGTCTCATCTATAATGGGTTTTAATTTTGTAAAAAAAAATTGCAAAATAGGTCCTCAGACAGATGTCCAAAGTCACAATTTTCCTGTGACATTAACATGACCTTCAAGTTGCAAGTCAAACAAGGTCCAAAGCTTAGGTTTGAGTCCCCAAGCCATTTCCCAAACCAAAAAACAAGCCAAAAACCTGACCAAAAATTCACTATTTTAAAAAACGGGATCCCATTTCATAAAAAAAACAATTTTTTTATCATTTTAAGAAATGGGATCCCATTTTAAAAATTTCAAAAATGGAAAGTTTTCAAAACAAAGTTTAAATGGAAATTTTTCAAAATGGGATCTCGCTTTAAAAACTTTTCAAAATGGATTTTTTTCAAAAATTGAAAGTTTCCAAAAATGACAAGTTTTCAAAATGAGATCTTGTTTTGAAAATTTTCCAAAAACGAATTTTTTTCAGAACAAGATCCCGTTTTGAAAAATGGGATCTCACTTTTTTTAATTTAGGCTCAGGATCCCAAAGCTAAATGGAACCCCATTTATTAAAAAGGGAGATCCCATTTTTTGCAAGCCAATTTCATTTTTTAGCCTAAGGCAAAAAATTTCACATTTTGTGGACTCATCTTCTTGCATTTACCTAGAAATATTTGAAGACTCTTTTAACTGCATCCCAATGAACTCTACCAGGTTTAGAAATATATTTGGAAAGAACTTCCACTACTTGGGCAACGTTTGATCTAGTACAAACCATAGGATACATAAAACTTCTAACTGCACTCTAGTAAGGCACTCCATTCATGTCTTCCATCTCTGATGGAAATGTTGGACAATCTGAAATAGATAACTTTGTTCCAACCGAAACAAGAACACACAATGGTCTACAATCGTGCATGTTAAATCTCTATAAAATTGAATTGGCATACTTACTTTGGCCAAGCCATAGCTTTATGTTCACTCTATCTCTTTTAATTTACATTCCAATAATGTGTCTAGAATTGAATTGACATACTTACTTTGGCCAAGCCATAGCTTTATGTTCACTCTATCTCTTTTAATTTCCATTCCAATAATGTGTCTAGTTGCACTAAGATCTTTCATTTCAAATTTAGCATCAAGTTGAGATTTCAGTTCTGAAATCATACCTTTCCCTTTGCCAATAAATAACATATCATCAACATATAATGCAATAAAAAAGAATTGATCACCATTAGTTTTATAATAAACACAATGATCTAATTTAGAATGCTCAAATCCCAAACTCAACATATATGTATCAAATTTTCGGTACCACATCCTAGGACTCTGTTTTAAGCCATACAAAAATTTCTTCAATTTGCAAACCAACTTACTTTTACCTTTCACCACATAGTGCTCTAGTTGTGTCGTATAAATATCCTCCCCCAAGTCACCATGAAGGAAAGCAACTTTCACATCCATTTTCTCAACCTCTAAATCATAGGTAGCAACAATAGAAAACAAAAATCTAATCTAGATGTCATTTTTGCAATAGGAGAGAATATCTCACCATAATCAACACCCTTAACTTGAGAGTAACCTTTTGCAACCAACCTTGCTTTGTGGGTGAACCCACAAAAGTGGTTTACAATTGGAGTGAGGAAGAAAAAGTTGAAAAAAATGACCCCATGCCAAAAAAAATCATTTTTGGGGTTTGAGCGAACTAATAGGTTTGAACAAACCAAAAGAGGGTTCACTAGAACCTGGGTTCAAGTGAACCCATTTAATGCAAGTTCCCACCATCCCACCAAAAAACATAATGAAAACCCCCTTTTGAAAGGGGGTTCAAATGAACCAAGGTTCGAATGAGCCCCGGTTAACTAGAACGCCCCCTGGTTTAAACGAACCCCCCTTTTCCCACCTTTCTACTCTCTAGCACCAAAAAAATAAAAAAAAATCCCTTCGAAGCTCGGGTTGAGGATGAAAATGGAGGAGACTTCACAAATCCAACTGGAATTAGGTAGTCCTCAGAATGAGCTATCCAACAACTATAATTTTAATATGTTTTGGTTTTATTACGTATTTGTTTTTTTAATTTTATTAGACATAGGTTTTTCACTGAAAATCAAGCTCTTTGTTCTACACATGTGTAAAAATAGAAGATTATCAAAAAAAAATTGAAAAATATGAGTGCACCAGATATTGAAGTCCTTGATCCAACAAAAAAAAGGAATTTTGATACATACAAAAAAAGTTACATGTTATACAGTCCACCTATGTCTGAATTGTAATTGGTTTGACTTTGAAACTTGATTAAAGAAAAATATTCAATAAAAATCTATCTAACCAATTGGAAGCACTAGATATCAAAGTTACAAATCTAAATTCAAAAGAAATGGAATTTTATCCTTCATGGAAAAAAAGTTATGCATTATACAATGAGCGTCACTCCTTAGAAATGTTGTTTTCTGAAAAAAACTAGTTTTCGAAGGAGATGGAAAAAGAAGTGCAATCTAATTCCAATTTTTTTTAAAAGTATATATTTAGAATCTACAAACAAAATGTCACAAATCACTAGTTCGCATCATCTTCAAATTTCTCACGGTTTAGCTGCTATAGGTGCCTGAAAGTGAAGATTTAGCTAGAAAAAATTATTCCAATGTCCTCTTTGGCGAAAAATTGTAAACCAGTATCCTTTCATATCTATAATGTAGACTTGAACTTTAAATGCACTGATGTAATTATGGTTATAATATATTAGAATTCTATGATTCATATGAAGATATGTATGGAATGTTGATGAAATGCTATGTTTTGATTATGATAGTTATCCTTGTGCACATGATTTGTAAAATTAACTTGTTTACGACTAAAGTGGAACCATGGCACGTAGCAGTTGCAGGATGAACCCATAGCAAAAGGAACGACTGGACACTGAAACAAGGGAAGCTCTAGGTTTAGTTGAATGTGATGGTTGTTGATTAAAGGCACTTGATGAAGGTTGAACATGGCATTATTATGACCAATTAATAAATGTTGAAAAAGAGGTCTCCTTCACTTATAGGATTTTGACAAATGGTTGAATGCTTACATGCAATTCTATTTTGACAGAGTTTTAGTCCTATTAGGATTCCTTTTCCTTTTCAGTTATAGGCTGAATAAATCAATCTTAACTCTAAGCTCTAAATATCTGAGAGTGGAGTTAATGATTTTGGTTAAAGTTGTTTCTTTGAATAAGATTCCCTCAAGCTTGTATATAGCTATTGGTTGAATCCATAGAATAGTTAGTTGGTTTTTAGTTTTATGTTATTAGTTACTTTTAGTTTCAAAACATGAGGAATATTTAGAGTGATTGAGTTTAATCTGTGGAAAGAACCTTTGTAACCTTTTATGAATATGCAATGAATGGAGTTAATTTCATGGGATGCATGAAATCTGTTAGCTAGATTTGGGTTTAATTAGAGTGAGAACAATCACTTGAGCAGGCCACTCAAGGTATTGTTCCTCACTTCATTTTCCAGTTATTTATTTTTGTTAATTGCTATTAAGTTTATCATTCTTTCATGAATCATATGCAAGTTAATTGGAACTTCATATCT
Source organism: Sequoia sempervirens (assembly GCA_007258455.2). Classification (NCBI taxonomy): domain Eukaryota; kingdom Viridiplantae; phylum Streptophyta; class Pinopsida; order Cupressales; family Cupressaceae; genus Sequoia; species Sequoia sempervirens. The sequence continues at coordinate 140,293,140 of VDFB02256132.1, forward strand.
TGCTTATTGTTAATGAATGCTTGTGAATATGCATGTGATTGTTAAATCATAGTACTCGAGAGGTTAGTTTAGTCAAGCCATTAGTTTTTATTAGTTTTGAATTATTATAGCATCATTTCATTAGTAACAATTCAGTTATAGTCTAAACTATAGGTACCCGTAGCCACTAGTTCTGGTTATTTCTTTCATTGTTTTGTAATTCTGTGAGTTTCTAGGAAGTAGAATAATTTGAGTAGGATAGCTTAAGTAATTTTGAGTCCTTGAAGGCATATATAATGTTGCACCATCACAAGCTTACAAACCCTGGGTTGATAATTTAATGTAGTCTTGAGCAATGTTGAGTGGACTGTTCAACTAATTAAACCTCTAAATTGTGTAGGTTCTACCAAGTTTACAATACATTAGCCTTGACTCTACATTTTTGGTGTCGTTGTCGAGGATGGTACTATCTTCATAGATTTGATTTCACAACTTTCATTGTTAATTTTTGTTTCCAACATTAGGACTATTAGCCTTAATCTTTTTCCAACACTAAAGATACACTAACATTGTGTAGGACTGCTATGTTATAAATCCATACTACATGCAGAGGCAGAGAGACCCCTAGGATAGATTCCTTCCCTCTACATGCCAATAATCTATATCAGAAGTTGGTGAATCCAGTACTCAGAGCGAAGGTAATACTGAAGAAGAAATTTCCTTGTCACCAACATCTAACACGTACAAAAGGAACATACCGCACCATGGGGGATATAGTGGATGATGACCCTAAATGGGAAACATTTGAGTTTCCTATCACTAACCAAGAAAGGGATACAGTACACTAAAGAACATTCCTCGTTCAGCCTTGTCAGTCTTTTATGGGTTAATGACTGCAGACCTAGATACATTTCTCTTTGAAATTGGTGTCCTATGCCAAAGTTATGATTATACTACTGATGCTCATAGTTTCAAACTCTTCCCTACAACTCTTGAGGATGTGGCCTTAAGGTGGTTCATGGGATTAGGTCGGGATATTGTTTCTGATTGGGACAAGTTATGAATATTAAGTTCTTAGAAAAGTATTAGGACTATTGTAGGGGACCTAATAAGAGGAAAGATAAAAAAAATTTAGAATGTCACAAAAGGATGATGAGCCCTTAGAAGATTATGTGGAGAGATTTCAGTTTTCTCTAAAGAAAAACCCACAAAACAAGTTATCAGAAGAGTTCCTCACGTTACTCTTTTTGAGGGGATTTAATGATGACTGCATGGATTCCTTGAACCTCATTGGGCAAGGAGATATTTCACAAATACCATTTGAATAAATTCGTAGGGTTTGCAATAATTATTCTAGGACCTTTACTAAAAGGCCAAGAGGAGATAAGACATCCATTATTGGTAAATCGTTTACAAAGGTCTTAAAAATAGAGCTAAGAAATATGTTATCCAACATGAAAGAGGATATCATTAGCCATTTGGAAACTCAGTTGGATACTCTCCACATTAAGAAGAAGTGGGAGGAAGCTGAGGCCATGCTCACTGAATATTGTCCAAGTTGCAAGCAAAGAAAAGCAAATTGCAAATGCAAGAGAGTGGCAAGAATCCAACAAGATAAAGTTAAGAAACTTGATTTTCAACCAGTTGAAGGAGATGATGAAAAACTCTTTTATATAACACAAAGGAGGCCATGGAAACAAAGACAAGGTATACCACAAGACCCCTTTAACTTTAATTCATCTTTTCTTATTGGGAATCAAAAAATTTCTACTTAGAACTCTCAGTGCTAGCATTAAACCAAAACTAGTGGTAGAACCCTCAACAATGGCCACAAGATTAGCTAAATTGGAACCAGCAACCAAACCCTTAGCCACAGCAAAAATTTTAGGGTTCCAATTATAATCCACAATGGCCAACCCAACAGAATTAGTGGCAAAAAGGCCAGCAATGGCAACAGCCAAATATGAACTATCAACAGCCTATGCTCCCTCCTCCACCACAACAAAAAGCTTTAATGCCTCCATCAAATCCTACAAATCAACCACCCAAGCAACCATAAATACCTGCCCGATCTACACCCAACCCTAACACTAAACCGGTTCAACAAGCTTATACCAATGAAGCTATGCAATACCCCACATATGGGGTAGAGGTGAGTGATTTGATAGAAATGGAGATGAGAAACCTGCAGTTGAAGCTTCAGACAAATCACCTTTGGAACTTGATTCATATTTGGTACACAAAACTACCTCAAGTCCTAAGCCACCTTTTCCTGAATGCCTAGCTATTCAAAAGCATCACACGTAGGTTGAGACAAATCTTTTAGGTCAATTAAAAGATGTGAGCATCAAGATTCCACTTATCCAAGCTATCAAAGAATTCCCTATTTATACAAAAACTGTAAGGGATTTGTGTCTTAAGAAACCAGACTAAAAAAGAAAGGATCCTCAGATAGTTCATGTCTTGGGAAACCTTACAAATATCATGTTAGGGAACATTACTATCCCCAAGTATACAAATCCTGGTAGTCCAGTAGTGGACATAAAGATCAATGGAAATCTCATTAAGAATACTTTGATAGAGTTGGGGGCCACAATCAATGTCATGACAAAAGAAACAATGTAGTTTCTATAGTTACTCAGCCTCAGGCCCACACAAACTATTCTACAGCTAGTTGATAGGTCAATGGTCAATCTTGAGGGAATTATTGAGGACTTGGTGATTGTATTAGATTCATGGGAATATCCTGCTGACTCTATAGTGCTACAACCTAAAGTTAATCTTGTAGGTTACCCACTCATCCTAGGTAGACCTTGGTTAGCTACAGCCGATGCATTTATAGGTTGTAGGTTTGGTAAAATGATAATATCCACTAGAACAGTCATAAAGAACTTGGTTCTTTATCCTCCGGCCCAACCTTATGTTGACCTTGAGCAAAATATTTGGCCCAATTTGGATGAGGAAGATAACTATTTTATGTAGACACTGATGACTATAGAGTGCAACCCCTTATTGGATGACCAGAATGAGGATGAACTCATTGCTCACATAATTCAAAATGACTATGGTAGGAGCCTGTAGCAACAAGACTGCCTCATATTCCTACAAGACCCCTTGCAAATTATTATACCCACCAATTCTATAGAAGAGATATCCCAGCTAATTCATTACTACCTCAACAATTTCTACCCATTATACAAATCCTTTACCTTTTATCCATACAAGGAGTTGAAAATAATGCCTGGGAAAATGTTGAATATAAATAATGCATTGTTAGAAGAGCAGCAAAACTCTCTGCAGATAGTGTTATAGGCACACTCAGTTGCATATGCATGGGATTACCATGATATGAAAAGCATAGATCTTGATTTATGTATACACAAGATTTATATTAATGATGGAATAGACTCGTTCTGCAACCACAAAGGCATATGAATCCTGCCTTGAGGGAGATAGTGAAAGCTAAGATGTAAAAGCTCCTTAATGCAAGTTTTATCTATCAAATATCAGATAGAGAATGGGTCTCACCTTTGGTAATTGTTCCCAAGAAAGGTGGGAAATGGAGAGTGTGTAGACTACATGGAATTGAATACAACCACTAGGAAAGACCACTTTCCTCTGCCCTTCATAGATCAAGTCCTTGATTCTCTAGTTGGGAAGAAATACTTTTCTTTCCTTTATGGTTTCAGTGGATATAACCAAATTAAAATTCCTCCAGAGGATCAGGACAAGACTACATTCACATGTCCTTGGGGGACTTATGCTTACTCTATTCTACCCTTTGGCTTATTCAATGCTCTAGCTACCTTTCAAAGGGCAATACTCAACATATTTTCTAATTATATGCACGACTACATGGAGATATACATGGATGATTTCACTACTTATGGTGAAATTTATGATGAAGCTCTCAATAATTTGGAAAAAGTGTTGAAAAGGTGTAAGGAACACAACTTGTTACTCAATAATGAAAAATGTTTCATGATGACACAAGTAATTATGTTGGAACACTTTATATCTAGTACAAGAATTCAGGTTGATCCACACAAAATAGAGATAATATCTACCTTACATGTTCCTCAGAAGCAAAGAGATAATATCTACATTTTAATATTAATGCTCTAAATCCCAACAGTCTTACAAGAAACATTATTTTCCATAAGAACAACATCGCCATCAATAGCTTGGTAAGAACAAAACCAATTCTTATGTGAACACGTGATTAGAAGCACCAGAGTCTAATAAGCATTCCTCATGATACTATAAGAAATTACAAACAGATAAAACTTCATCAACCATACCTGAACTTGTCTCAACCGGATTTGCTTCCTTTTTGGAGTCATCGTTGTCTTCTTTCCTCTTCCAACAATCTTTCTTGAGATGGCCTGATTTATTGCAATACCAACATTTTCCCTTACCTTTTTTTCCTTTTGACTTAGATTTGGATGTACCTCTCGAATCTTCCCCTTTTTCTTTGGATCGACCTCTAACCACCATTGCTTTTGATGTGGAGGTTTCTATGTTAGATTTCCTCCGCACCATTTTAGACAACAAGGCTCCCACAACAAAATCAAATTCAAGGGTGTCAGTTGTGCTAAAGCTAATAGAAGTGACTAAATGATTCTAGGATTCAAACAATGAACACAATAATGTAACTGTCTTGTCTTCATCTTTGACTTTTACACCCATACTAGCTAGTTGACATATAAGAGTATTAAAAATATTTAAATGATCAACAATTTTTATACCTTCCTTCATTCGCAAACTATACAGCTACCTCTTCAAATACGATTTTTCAAAGACTTTGTCATATAAAGACTCTCCATTTTACTTCATAAGCCTGCAACCATATCCTCTCCAACAATATTAAAAATAACATCATCTGCTAAACACAGCCGCATTGTGCTCAGAGCTCTTGTATCAAGATCCTCCCAATCTTCATCAATCATATTTGCAGGTGTGTTTGACTTTCCAACCAACACTTTGTGCAATATTTGTTGCACTAATAAATCATGCATCTTGAGCTTCTATAGCTCAAAATTATTCTTCCCATTGAATTTATCCACTTCAAACCTTGCATTCAAAACCTTTTTCATCTAATGCTACAAAACAAACACTAAATCCTAACACGGATGCTACAAAAATAATTGCTCTGATACCACTTGTATAAATGGAAACATAAAACCCAAAAACTAATAATAATTGCAGCACAAGTTAGATACAAAGAAAAACAGAAGATAATTAAATAGAATCACAGAATAATAGAGAAGACACATATTTACGTGGTAGAACTTTGACAATATGCCAAGGAAACATCCACGGGGCAAAGTATCAGTATTCTTATTGATAAAGAAATTGATTACAACTTTCACTCAGTTGTTGCTCTTCTATTACAATTCATTACAATAATGACTACTCTTCAATTACAATTCATTACAATAATAATTTAGCCTTCAAGACAGCAAGATATAAATAATATTTTCAACCTTATTGCACATAGAAAAATCTAACTTTATTTTTCTTTCTCTGTTTTGTTTTATTTTATTATTTTTAAATCTTTATCTTTATCCAAGATAAGATTATCATCTTTCTTTATTGCCTTTTTTTTCCAAAAAAAAAAAAAAAAACTCTTCTTTATTTCTAATTTGATTGTTGTCATAATCCAACAATTGGAGCTGCCATCATCGACGTGCAAAGTGGGAAAGCTAATAAATGTTCTTGGATACACGGTTTGGGGGAATTGGTGACAGTCTTGCAGATGAGGATAAGGCTATTATTAGATTCCAACGTGACACAAGAGATTGTTAAGGATGATGAAGACAGTGTGACGTGGGTTCTGATCAAGATAAAATTCCAAATACTGGTGTGAGGGCAACAATGGTGAATCATAGACATAGCGCAAAAGGTTTGACAAACTGCCACGAAGGAATGTGCTCTCAAGAAATAAGACCAAATTGCCTCAAAGAAATGTGGTCTCATGAGGTACGATGGAGCATATAGACAATGCTCGCGAACTGTTTGACTGAATGCCTCAAAGAAAGGTGGTCTCATGAACCGTAATGCATAGGAGGATATGGCGCGATAGGCATGCAAATTACCTGACAAAATGTGACGAACAGATGTGCAGGGAGTGCTCAAAATGGATTTGCTGATAATGTCTCAGAAACTTTAATGCAAATGAAATTGGCAGGTTTAAAGCCAAAACTTGCGACTAACTTCTTTCCTGTACACGCCAAAATGGGAGCTATGGACATCAATTATAATGTTTTTATTTGCAATTTCCTAGTCGATATGCATGCAGAAGTGGGAGCATAGACAAAGCCTGTGAACTATTTGACATAAATCCTCTGCTCGTATCAATTTGGGAGTTTGGAAGCAGCGTAAAGGCATCGTTTAAAGGATGAAGGTTGCAAAAGATACGCAAAGTGTAGAATGGTGAATGTAGCGGCCAATGGAATGAAATGGTCGCAAGATGATTTGTTGGAAACAATGTACAAACTTTCAAGCAAATGCCATTGATAAGTATTCCCCGGTCTTTGCCAGCATCCTCCATTGCCCGTGTCACCTTCAGATGTTGTAATTGAAACTGTTTTATGCAGATTGTGGAAGTCTACACGAGGGACATGAACTGTCTGACAAAATGCCTCAAAGAAATATGGTTTCATGAGGCGCGATAGCGCAAAGATACAGGTAAGTGAACTATTTGATCGAATGCTTCAAAGAAGTGTGGTCTAATGAACTGCTACAATTGCAGTGTATGCACAAACGAATTTAATAAAGGTTGTAGAATTTTTTAAAGCAAATGCAATTGTGCTGGGCGTTGGGAAATATTTTAAATGAGATTTTTCAGTTTAACATTGTCAAAATAAAACTGTGATATCTTTCTCGTTTCTCAACGAAATTTTAAAATTCAAAATGTTTCAGAAAGTAGAAGAACAGAGTATAAAACTCGGAAAATTTTTGAAGAATTTTTAAGCTGTTTATGAACGGTTCAACGCAGAAATATGGCGTGAAGAAGAAAACGTGAATCATTTGCAGGCACGTGGATTGTTTTACAGAATTCCTCCCTCATCATGTTCGATGCAATAAAAAAAATGTTGCAAAGATACCAATGTCAATGAAGGAATTAGGAAAGGTAGATGGTGACTTTAAATATGATTTCACTTGATGTCAATCAACTAAGACCATGGTTATATATAAAGAGAGAGAAAAAGAGGCTCTTTGCATCTGCTGCTATTTCGGTCATTTGTTATGGAATGAAATATTTGGTGAAAATAGTTGGAGGTCTCCTAATATAAGATGTGCACTTGTATTATTTTGGCCAAGGGAATTTTTCCATAAAATACCTTTATCATCCATTGTGAATCTCAGAAAAAATGTATATAGAGAGGGCACATTTGGTGTTGTTCACATAGACATAGTGTCAAATGAGAAGGTAGTAATAGAGCATTCGATATCTTACTCCAAATAAAGATATTGGAAATTTCTATAGGAAATAACTATGTAGGAATATCAAAACTTCAAATAAACCACTGATATTTGTGTGGTCATGTTTGTTTCATGTCTGTGAAGTACATATGTGTTGAAAATTGGCAGGTGAGGTGAAGTTTAGATGGCAAGGAGTGACAATTCCTTCTAAAATGCATTTTTCAAACTAATGAATGAATACCAAAGGATGTAATTGAATTTCTTAATAGAAGATTGGAGGATAAGTTGATAGTGGTCTTAAAGGGATTGCTTTAATTTGAAAAATGTCATTTAATTTGAATCTTTGATATGGGCATTTTTGGACTAATGATGTTTGGATTAAAAAGGATTTGATTTTGAACATTGTATTCCTTCTCTACTAGACACCATTTTGTGTTTTCCTATGTGAGATATCCATCGGTTCTTTCTTTTCGACAAAGAAGATAAGATAGACAATGCTCAGTGCCACAGATGTTTTCAAAAGGTATCAAAGATAAAGTGGACAGAGATGGAAAACTACGTCAACAAGATCAATAATTTGGTTTTTCTTCAAAGTTACAAGTTTCTAATTACCTTTTTGGAAGAGTGATTTATGTTGCTTATTGTAACTAAAGGTTAAAAATTGAACCTTATTTCGGGAAAGTGATAAAAATCATAACTGGATAAGGTTAATTATTATCTAAACCATTGTATTTCAAAAAGGTAGTTAGAAAGTGGTTACAAGTTAGTTATAAGGTAGTTATTCAAGGGAGCCTATAAATACAAGGCTTTGCTATTGTAAAGGGGGAAACTCTTGAAGAATTTTGAGCGAGACTTTTTGATGACTTTTGACTTTACACATTGTACATAAAGGATTTTTAAAATTATAAAATTTCATAAAGATAATACAAAATACTTTTTGATTGTATGTTCTGAATGTTTTTTTGAGTTATTATTATTAGTTGTTCGTACGTCATACTGGTAATCCCTCTATGTCTTGGTGGAGATCATTTGTTATTTATTTAAATGCTTATTAATCCATACAATTGATGTAATAAAGCACAAATAGACTTTTGTATCTTAGTTTGAATGTGTTGGAGTTACTCACCTCTTCATATGTCAAGATTTGTAACCCTTCTTTCATTGTCATTGCATATTGAAATATACATTATGGTGAAACCCAACCCCCTTTGTAATGGTTGTCAGTCATGAAATCTTATTTGGTATTCATATGTCTACCAGTATGGTCTTTGTTATTTAGTTTTCTTTAATTTTGTCTTTCCTCCTTTATGTACTTTTGGATTAAAAGTACACAAAAAACTCAAAAACCCCTATCATATGAGGGAGCTTCCCCTCTCAAACACAAAGGAAGATTGTCATTTCACACGCAATGTCTTTAACTGTTGGAGCATTATTGCTACTTTCCATTGGTGATACAAGTGTTATTTCAAGTGTCAATCTACTTACCAATAGGCTTGTATGCATTTTACATATTGCATACACATTTTTCCTAAAATCTCAAGTTAGGCATTTTTTTGCTTTGCTAAGGTTTCAATCTTAGCTTTACTAGTGATAGTTTGTGTTTCCCTAATGTCATATGATTTTATTTCAAAGTACAATTTGACATTACTTTTCTACATTTATTGTGGTTCCTTCTAGACTCATATGCTTATAGATTTTTTGTTTTCCCATTATTAATCGCCCTAACCTTCTATAACTGCATAATTGCTATGAGTTGAAGGTTTTATGGCACATGGCAATGACTCCCCCATTCAAGTGTCCTAGAAAGTTTGTAGAATAAGTGTTTTGTAAGATGCATCCACTATAACACCTTTAGATGTGGTTTTTCCTATTCTAAAGTTTTATAGTGCATTCCATTAACATAAAAAAATTACTATGATAGGATAAATTTTGTAGCGAGGGTACCACTTGTTCAAGCATGTTTAAAGAATGAGTAGTCAAGGGTTAAGTCCCACATAGGATACACCTTGATGTCATGCAAAACCTTACCAAGGATTTTTATTTTATTTTGTCAAAGCTAGCCATGTTGAGGCTATTCTCGAACACAGTCCTTGGTATGTTCATGCATCTCTGTTATTCTTCACACCCTAAACTAGAGACTTCAATATTTTTTATGAGAAAGCTCTTTTTATCCCTATCTAGCTAGAATTTTGTGGGTTACCTTTTCCTTGAAATTTCTTAACTAAATATTTTTTTTAGCAATATTATATGTATTGAACCTAACAATTTATTTACAACTTGACCAAAAAAAAAAAGAAAGAGAGTCTATGTTGAATTTTACATCTCTAAAGATCTAAAGGAGAATATTGATATACATATTGGCCAAATGAGGCACACAGATAAAGTCCTCTATCCCAATCCTCATTATCATTATAAATATTTTAAGTACAAGATTTGGGAGTGCCCTTTGGTTACTCCCCATACTAAACCTATTAGCGTAGACTTTTTTCTTACATTGTTTAAACTACCATTTTTTTACCAACGGTTATGGTTACCGGTTATGCAGTTTTGTTGGTACTTATACAACTGTATCTCTCTGTATAAATGTTGTTGCATTTAATCTAATCAAAGATCATCGAGCATTTCTACCCCTCAATTTGGTATCAGACCCGTGTGGAGGAGACTGGCATGTAGAGGTTGGTCGTTGTTGAAAGTTGGAGGACTGTGTCTGTGAAGCGAATGGAAGGCAAGTGAGACTGTTTGTTGCTATGACTGTTTGATATGTCTATTGATGTAATTTCTAGCTGTAGCGACCAGGTTGTTGAATAGAGGGTGTGCTATCTTAGATGGCCGCAGTTGTTGAACATAAGGAGGAAGCATGTTCCTGTGCCTGCGTGTTGGAAGAAGTTGCAGGTCGCCCAAGCATGGAGTTCATTGAATAACTAAAATCTGATAAAGCCATATTCTGGTAAGATAACTGCGTTTGCACCATTTCACACATAGTAGCTTCTTCTGCTTCAAGTTGAGCATCCATCACTCCATTTGTAGCCTTCCGCAATGATAAATATTTTTCAACATCTTTTTTTTGGTTTTGTGAGTGTGTCATTTAGTCTTTGCATCCTTTCAACAACCTTATGAACTTCCAATAGAATCATTTTCTCTGGGATTTTCTCAAGCATGGCCTTCTTTTCACATATCTACATAAGTTTTTAATGGAGTGCCACATTTTGAGCCTTAATGTTTGTCTCTTCAATTCCGATGATAAATCTACATTCAAATAATTTATGGGGGGATGTTGGAGGATGTAAATTAATTGTTTGTCGGCACAGACCTGCTGACTATGCCGACCAAGTTAGCTGACCAAACACCTTTTGGAGTCGTTTAAAGTAATTAGAACAATTAATTTATGGGGGGATGTTAGGGGATGTAAATTAATTATCTGTCAACACAGACCTGCTGACTCTGCCGATCAAGTTAGCTGACCAAACACCTTCTAGAGTCATCCAGCGCAGAATTCTAGGTCTAGATCTTTCACGATAAGTGCTGATTCAACTGCCCTTAATAAATTCTGAGCTAACACTGTAGAATTCTTCGGATCTATAGATACATATTTATCAAGCACAGGAGAACAAATCTGCATTAACCGACTTCATTATTGCTTTATTGCTTGTCTTTCAAATGCATAGATTTACAAATATATAACCATCGCAGCACTGAAATTACGGTGATAAGAAAACTTAACTGTTGTTTGCTCCTACAAGGATAAGAGGCAGTGCAGTCTGTTTTAGTTAGCATACCGCAATTAAAGAAACAAGAGTTGTTTGCACTCAGTCACAATATCTCATGAAAGAAACAAATGTTGTTGCTTTAGTTAGCTTATAGAGGAAAGAGAAGGGAGGAAAAGAAGACATGAATCCCCCCCTCATAATGAAAGAGCTCCCATGCCAATGATGAACACCTAAAGACACAATATTATCCATTATCTACAAACAACATTTCTTCCCTTAGGAAGAAAAGGATCCACTAGTGATTGGAGAAGCCAATCCAAAAAGATGGGCGATACTGGAATCCAAATCCACATGATGTGCCTCTAAAAACTGCTCACATGTCCACATATCGGAAAGTGATGACGGCGATCCGAGATCCTATGAAGACTGATATAGAGCAAGTTTCAAAGGCGATGAAGATGGTGGGCCAACAGCATTGATGTGGCTATCAACAAAGAGGAGAGATAACCCCTCAAAAGTGTCCTCCAAATCTAAAATGCAAGTCTCCATGAACAAGTTTGAAACTCCTATCAAGAGATCATCACAGAAAGTTGAATTAAGAAGACTATGGATGCCCTACTACAATAAGCCATTGGAAGCTTTTGAAGAAGCAACATAGAACTTGAAAGTAGCAACAAATGCAAGGACAAAAGAGTGGTCCTCAAAGAGAAGACATGTGTCCTCAATAGTGTCATCTAGATCCGAAATGAGGGAATCTACAAACAAGAAAGAAATGTATGGTAGAAATTGGTCCCAATGGACTAAATCCAAAAGACTTAAATGATCCTATTGCAATGAATCACTAGAGGCTCTCGAAGAGGCATCTCTAGAATCAAGATCTTCAACAGGTGTTGTTGATGGGGTATCAATAAACTGATCATCTGTACAAAATGTGTCCACATTAGATGAGGCAGCTCATAAGTCTCAATATCATCAATAGCCTAGTTTTTCAAAGAAACATCACTTTCAAATGAAGATTCAATGTCTTCATACAACTATTGGATGATGATCCAAGTAGTGAAAGGGCACTCAGTGTGCTCTATCTGATGTAGAGTATCCATAGCAATAGTAAGACATATTAGTCCATAGACTGTCATTATTATTAAACCATGAATTCCTTTCATCATAGTCACTTGGCTCAGGAAAGAGTCTGAGGAAATAGGGTAGTAGATCCTGCTCAAGGAAATGATTCTTTATCCCTTGTTTCCAAGATAAATAGTTCTTTGAAGCTAGCCTAGCAACAGAATAATGAAAATGGTATCAGAACCTTGATGGAGATAGTTGCAAGCCAAAGGTGGTGATTTTTTGGAAACCCTCATGCATTATGTAGGTCATGCCCAATTTGCACGTTCATTATTTTCAAACCTGCGTTTACTCTTTGGAGAGGTGTGTTTTCATTGAGGTTGATTGAGCATTGCAGGAAACAACTAATTGACCATTTTTCACAATTAAAGAAATAAGTGTTGTTTGCAGTCAGTCACAATATCGCATGAAATAAACAAATGGTGTTGCTTTAGTTGGATTATAGTTATTGCATGAACATGTTGTCCATTATTTATGGAGGAAAACTAACACTAACAAACATAGGGGTTGTACAGTTTCTATCTAATTTAATACAAATTCATCTATAAATGAACCCCCTAAGCCTGTGTTTAGCAGTGCTCCATTTGCAATTTTTTTGTTTATCTAGTTTGTGCTCTACCTACACAAACGAGCATCATCTTTTGACCCTTAAAAATCAATCCATACTTCTAATTTTTCTAGCAAATCAAATTTGCATGTGAGCCTGCCAATCAAAGTAACCCATCAATGAAATATTTTATTCCATGATATCTATGGAATAAAGATTTCATCAAACTATTTAAAAGTGGAAGGGCAGTGTACTTTAGCATATTAAATGCTTACTAGCTTGTGTATGTAGTGGTTGACCCATATGAGAGGCACAAGGTTTCACAAGTGTTGCATCAAGCTACAGAGTATGGTCTCACTATGGCTCAAACCCAAGCTTTCAATGATAGAGGATGTCGAGTCTTACAAAATTTCCCTCGCATCTATGAGGAACAATTCTTTGTGGCTTTGGATTTTGTGGTAAATGAGGTAAGGTCTCACGGTATTAGACTTGTGTTGAGTTTGGTTAATAATTACAAGGCTTTTTAGAGGGAGAGCACAATATGTTTAGTGGAGGACTAAATCCAAAGGCCAAGAGGATGAGGATCCATCAGATGATGCAATCAAGCATGGAACAATCATTCGTTTGCAACATATTAGGATTCATAAATGGCTACATAGTCATTTCCATGCATTTCCTATTAGTGGTAATTTGGAGGTAAGTTTCTTTGTAAGAGAAGATGCAACTCGACTTAGCTTTATGAGTATTGTAAGATGTAAAGTAGTTTATATATCTTCCTAAAACATAGAAAAATAGGATGGTGTCAAATATGGGATGGCATAATGGACCTATTGTTCTTTATTACATTAGGAAATGAGATCCCCACAAAGAATTGAATTACAACCCTTAGGTGAGTCAATTCAATAAGGGAATCTACTAATTTCCTTATGATTGAGGATGGGGGTATCAGCTTGAACAACACTTTTAAGAGAAATTTTTTAAAGTAACTAATCAACTCAATTATTTTCATTCAAACTTGAATAATCAATTTAAAGCATAATATAGATAGAAACCACAAAATTCCAACAGATGATTCTAGAAATGGTAGAGTTATGTGTACCTATCACCAAAATGACTTTCTAAGAGCCTATTTGGGACTCATTCGCCCATAGGAAAATGGATCTCTATGTAGAGGTTTGACTCAGCTTTCAAGACCCTCTAATGTTAATCTATAGCTTTTGTTTGATCCAGGTTTCAATGTGGGACTATTGGAAATAAAGTTTGTAGGTGATTTTCCATGGATTGACAACAATGTTGATAACTTTTTGCAACTTTGCAACTTCGAGGTCTTCAATCCTTTTTCAACCTATAAACCTACACATTCACAAAGAGGAGGAAAATATTTTTTTTTGTTGGATAGGGGTCTACTTTGGTCAAACCCCGTTTTGGTAATTAAACCTTGAATTGAAATAATGAAACATGAAAGGAATGATGAATGAACAACTGCTATGTTGCAACTCACCAAACCATTGAATAAACCTTTGGAGGACTGAAATCTCGATCTTGATCTTGCATGAAATGGCTTCAATGGATGTGGATCTTGATACTTGAATCTTGACTTGGATCTTGACTTGGATCTTGAAACCTACATCACAATGCTAGCTCCAAAAACATGCATGATTGCAAAAGACTTTAACATGATGCTTGAGATTTTGATTGTTGCAACAAATCACTAATAAATCTGCTCTTGAATGCCCTTGATGATATTATAAATGATTTTTTGAAATTTGAATTATGCAAATTTTTAATTGAGTTAGATTTGAATTGATAAAAGATCTTGTATTTATAGATATCTATCCTTAATTTCTCGAAAATTAAACATTACATGCCAACATTGAAATTTGAATTCAGGGGCATTAAAATACCACCAAAAACATATTTTGAATTTGGTTTCAAAGGCCTAGGGAGGATCCATTCACCCATGGGAAAATGGGTCCCAAGTCCCTATTCCTAAAACACACATTGCTCAAGGTAATTAGTTATGTGTTCCAGCATTAATTGTTGTTGGGCTTTCCCTTCGGAAATGTAATTTATTAGGCTTGTAGATGTAAAATAGGGATTACTAAGGCATAATTAAGTCTAATTTAATTGAGGGGACTCAAACAAAGTGTGAAAATGTAAAGGAGTACATTTTCCTATACTACACTTCCCTAAGATGTGCCAATCAATAATTTATCTTCTTACTACTATTGCAGGTGGGAAAGTGCATTTCAAAATGTAAAAATAATTATTGAGTATCTTGTAGATGAGTTTATCAATGTTGATAATGCATCTTCAAACAATTATGCAAAAAAAAAAAAAGATGAGATTGAGTGCATATTGCCAAGGAAAATTGTTGATTTGTTCCTTGCATATTAATTAGAGATTGGTGGCACCGAAGAATGGAGGAATTCAGGGATAACTTTAAGAAACCACCCCCCCACCTTGGCAAAGGTGTAAAATCCTAGCGAATATTTCCTCTTATTTGAAAAAATATATTAATTTTCCTGGCGAATCTATGCACATTATTAAAAAAAATTATAAAATCTTGGCGAATCTTAATGAATAGTTGGTAAAAATAATAATCACAGTGGCGAATCCTAGCAAATAATCACTAAAAATATTAATTACAATTGTGAATCTCCCCTTTAAAAAATTGCATAGTTGGTCAGTGCAGTTCCCCCATATTTTTTTTATTTTTGGTAATATTGAAGTAGGGGCTCGGGGGCAGTAGCCACCGGCAAGGTCAAGGGGCAACGCCCCTTGCAAGGGTCAAGGACGTAGAGCCCCCTCTTGGGGGTTGAGGGTGAAATGCCCCCTCGCGGGGTCTGAGGACAGTGGCCCTGGTGCACTCCTGTCACAATACAAGTGGGGTCGAGGGGCAGAGCCCCTCGCCACCAAGGATAAATTCAGTATCAAAAACGCATTGGAGCATACACAAATTAAGTATTTTTTTTAAAATATCACTTTAAAATTAAGACTAAATGAAAAATGAAATTTTTACCATTTATTAGCTTTTTAATCAAATGGCTGCAAGTTGATTTTGCGCCCTAATACACACGTGCCTTTTAAAAAGCTTGTTGAGGCCCAGAATTTGTTTTGGTCCACACGATTAGGTTTAATCGTGTTGACCAAAAAAATTTTGGGCCTCAACAAACCTTTTAAAAGGCATGTGCATATTAAGGTGCGGAATCAACATGCAACCAACTGATTAAAATGATAATCGATGATTTGATCACAATAAATTAAAGCCCTATTCAAGGCTAAAATATCCCTAAAATTAAATGGTAATTTATTATTGTGGCAATATTTCCCCAAAATTAATGGTAGTAATATAATATTACTGGTGAATTTAATTAATATTTGTAATTATAGTATAAACTACTAGCGAATTAGTTCCAATGATGCATCATTTGCATAGGCAAATTAATAGAGACAAAATTATTTTTTTGTAAAAACCTACAATTCAACATCATTTTTAGCTTGTACTATTCACCATTTTTGGAGGTCTCAATTTTAATTATTCGCCAATTGGCTAAGATTCGCCACTAAAGTTCTCCCTAGAGGAATTTTCATCATCTCAAGTTACCTTCTCACTTTGAGATGGTGTTTTTACATGAGAATTTTTTATTTATTTTTGCTTTCCTTTTAGATTTCCTTGTTGATGTTGATGAATTTGAATACATATATTGTGAAGTTTGATTGTTGGAGACATGTAAGGGATTTGGTGTTGAGACTCAATATGGATTGTTATCTAGCAAGTTCACAAGACTGTGATCAAGAATTATATCCTTATGAGGGTCAAGAGACAACTTGATGGAGCTCTCTAAGTGTAGAGCTCAGTATGGATTGTTGTCCAATAATTCAACAATCTATTATTCAAGAGTTTGAAGAAAAGAGAACTCAAGAATTAAGCTTGGAGCTACACCCTTCAGAGGATCACACGACTGCTTGATGAAGTTCCACCTAATTCAAGATTTGGTTCTTCAAAGAAATGTCTTATCAAGAATGTAGTTTTGTTGTAATCTTGAAATATTATTTTTGTGTGATGTAAACCTTAAGGGGGGTCTTTTTTTTTTTTAATGGAGCTCATTCACAAATTATTTATAGCTACCTGATATGGGAGAACAAGCCTTCTTGGGTTGAACCTCTTAAGGGGTTGTTAGACCCCCAAAAATCCTGATGGATTTCTATCCATATCCATGAGTTTAGTCAATCATTGATAAACCCTTATCCTCAAAGGTGAGTAGGGTTTCATCCTCAAGCCTAAAAATGTTTTAATTCTCAATTGACCTGCTCAGTCAGTCCTCGACCTCTTAAGTCATTTCTCAAGCCATCCAGCATGTTGATCTACTAGCCCCATCGACCCGATTAATTGGTCATCAGTTTCCCTCCACTTTAAGTCTTTTCCTAAGATTGAGTTTTAATTTTAACCCTAAGACTTAAACATTCAGTCATTACCCAGTGGTCACATCGCTGGCGACTGGACCCAAACCATTCATTTAATGCTAACCATGTCATTTGCAGGTTTTTTAGATTCAAGGATATGGGAGAAGATCTTGATCATACCCCATCAACTTGGAGATTTGAGATGTCGGCTAGTTATTTGGCGCAAGGTCGGCAAGAGGCAGACATGTGTCTCGTATGGGATGTGGGGCCCAACTTCCACTATTGCACTTGTGGCCCATGGTTGTACACCAACGACCGTGATTAAAAAATTTGAATTGATCTCTACCTTTCCCTGCTGGCTCGCAGAGGAAAGATGAAGGTTGGTTAAAAATTGTAGGGTCAGCGATATTGTGACACGTAGCTCCAGTCGTTTAAGGTTTGTAAGATGCATTGGGCCCACCGGCATAGTAGTTGGTGTTCAAAATGGATTAATGTGATTTGCCAAAGGGCATGTCAGCAGTGCTTTGTCGGATTTCAAACTTAGTCAGCCTGAGGTGAACTATTCGATTTTCCAACTCTTCAGAAGATGAGAGGGCATCATTCAAAGCTAACAAATGGCACATGGTAGCCGTTCTATTATGTAGTTGGTGAAGCATTAATAAATTATTCCTTTCTTGTGTAATCATGTCGATCTCAATTTGTGTGAAGATGTAATTGTGGTAAATCATGAAAGGTGATCCGCAGATTCTCATGCAGCTCAAGTTTAACGATGACAGTACATACGCCATCAAATTTCCATGTTTGCACGTGTGCTTTCATGAAGGCTGCTAATTACCTCACACAATAAATATAGGAAGGATTAACTACTAACTGTGTCATTTATATTAGTAGTTAAAAGACTTTTTGAGCTGAATTCGACTAGGTTCGAGTGCTAGCACGTTTAGGAGGAAGATGGGTGAACCAGTAAGAAGGTATGTTCACTTAAATGGCATGAGGTCAAGTTCAAATGCACTAGAAGCTGCTAAGAAGCCCAGGATAGTGCCTAGCAGATGCAATCAGAGATTGCAATTTCAAGATGAGGCTATAGAAAGAGCGGAGAACAAAGGTAAAGGCCAGGTGCAATCATTTACTGGATAAAAGTGGAAATTAAGGTATGGACGTAGCTCTTATGGGCGACAGCAGTCACCCATTGACTAGATGAGTAGTGCTCCAAATATTATCATTGGGATCGATTCTACTTATAGGTGGTATTTGGCTCTATTGAATGATGGTTGACCCTTCGATGAGGAGGTAATTTATGTGGCACCTTTGGCAGTCAAAACTCCTAGTGGGTAGCCTGGAATTGTGCTTGGTAATGAGAATAATGAGGAAGAGGTTGAGGTGTCCTCTCTTCCTCTAGCAATGACAAGAAGCAGTCATGTTTATCATGGGCATTGTGCTGATGCCAGTGGGGTGACGGGGAATTAACAATTGGTTGTGTGTGGATTGAAATTTTGTATTGATACATTATGTTGTGGGGGTCTAGGTTTTGGTGTAGGTGGCATTTTGGGTTCCTAGTTCATGTTGATGTAGATGGTGACAAGGAGAATTTTGGCTGAAATTTGTGTTTCTCCTCTCAGATGATGGTTATGTTTTGGTTTTCCCAGCTGTACTATTTTGAAGATTTAACATGTGGGGTTTTCAAATGTTAAGAAAATGCAATTGAAATTTAAATGAAATGAAAATTTATAGTGAACTGCATCTGAGTCAGAATCTTGTTGCTTCCCTTATGTTATAAAAGGGAAATCATGGCTCATTTTGAAAAAGGAGAGATAGAAGAGAAGGAAATAGGCTTTGGCTAGGGTTTTTGGTCAAAAGTATATCAGTAGATAGGAATAGAATAGTTGGTCATCTTTGAGTTTTATGAAAAAACTTATGCAAGTACCTTAAATTGTTTCTCAAACATGATTCAAGTATAAGTGAATATATATAATTCTGATATATTTCTCTCCTCTTGTGAGTTTGGGTAAATGTTGAATGAAGTATCAATGGTATTTCTATTCTGCTTTGAATATTTGTTCAAATGCATGTCTCTAGTCTCTGTTTCGATTCAAGTAATCAATTAAATACTTAGATGGGGCCATGAATTTACTTTTATTTGCAAAGGATTTGATGAGTAGTGATATATCAAAAAACTCAAGCTCCATGATGCAAAGTATTGTGTGGGTACAGTCTATTTTATTACTAAGTCATTTTTGTTTTACTGATTCTTGCATATGTGACTCCATTTTTCCCAATAACTATGACACTAATCTATTCCTCAATGATTCACCTAAGGGGTTAATCAAATAATCATTCAATGACCAACCTGCAGCTAGGGTTTAAATTCACTTGAAAATTCATTGATTCAAATATTCTTGTATGTCAATTCATATGAGGGATTTTTTTCATTTTGATGAACGGGTAGAAAATTACTTAGAGATGAGCCAATTTCTAGGTAATTGTTGCATAATTATCCTTCATCCAAGTGTGATTTGTGTTATGAAGTGTTCAACATAGCTAAATCTTAAATGAACACAATAGGAATACCCTCCTTGGTCCCATAGAGCCTAAAGTGCAGAAGATCCTAGTCATCAGCTAGATCTTGTTAGTTGGCCATTCATTCCTAGAGTCTTGAGCATAGGAACTGGCTATTCCTTAGAGATATCTTAGGTGCAATGGAAAACACCAACAGAATGGCAACTCTGTTGGGGATAATTCTAAATTTCTAGTTGAAGAACCTAGAAACAAAGTCATATCATTTGCATTGAGTCATATTGTTTGCCATTCTGAAATTTAGTTCAAATATTGAAGGATTTCAAGCTTGGAGAAATAATTTGTTGTGTATAACCTAAAGATTTCAAATATTTGTGGTGCTCTGTTGGTGAAAGGAACTTAGAAATAAAATTACATGTTAAAGAGCTTCGTGTTTTTTGAAGTTTAGTCCTCTAAGAAGAGAGGTGGTGACTTTGTTAAGAAGAACCTGTTGAAGAGGTGAAAAGTTCCAGATCTACAATATTTTCAACATAATTCGTAGCAGTTGCAGTGTTTCCAAGTATTCTTCACACATTTGAACAGCTTATAAAAAATTTGGTTCCCTAATAGGTGGTTTAGCACTAGATTAGGGAACATACAAGAATTTTAGTGTGCTTCATATGAAATTTATGTAATAGGTTGCAAGAAGCATGTCATGTTGTAGATCTTAGGTAGCCTTGTTGGAGTAATGGATAGACACTGAGAGGGGGGGTGAATCAATGTCAAAACTTTTTCAACTTCGACCAATATTTTTCATTTTGATTTCCTTTTCTTTCAACAATAGAGTAAAGTAATCACTTTTGAAAGCACAAAGATATGACAACATTAACTCAGTCTATTAGACAGCTTATGAAAATATGATTTGAGTGAGATATCTTGCATTTGCCAAAACATAGCTCAAACTTGATCTCAATATTACTCTAATTAATGCATTCATGAGTTGAATGTAATCATTCATAAACAGAATTGAGAATAGTAATAATTCCAACAGTGAACTAAAACAACACAGAAAAATAGGGAGCACACAGAAGAACAAAGAGATAAAAGATTTGTCGAGTGGAAAACCCTCTTGGGGTAGAAAAACCACTCCTAAACTGCCTTACTGGCTTAATCTTCAAAAACCACTATTAACAATGCCTTATAGGCTAATTTCTGAGCACCAACTCAAGGAGCACCAACCCCTCATTTTGAAACACCAATTTCAAGGAGCACCAACCCCTCGTTTAGAGATATCTATCTCAAGGAGCACCAGCCCCTCAAATTATTTTCAGAACAATAGTAATATCAAAGGATCTCTTTGTTTTCTAGTAAGCTCAAGAAACTCAACACTCTTATCTCCCTAATACCCTTAGAATCCAACTCTTGTATTACAGAGTTTTCCAATACATCTCTTGATATGGCCAAAATAACTATCTCTCAGAATTACTGGCTAGCAGCACCTTCACTATTTTCAACATTGGTTTTTAATATACATGTCAAGTATGTATGTTATGAAGAAATATTCAAAAAGCATTTTTCACAAGATTTTGAAACTCTCTTTCTAATTTTAGAATGTGAAGCAGAATACTGATGATCTGTAGATGATGGTAAAAATCAGAGTAACGCCTATCCAGAGAGCTTTAAATTTTGCGTTGAATCAGGGGATTTCAAATTGTAACTAAAATATTTTCATCAAAGCCATGACTGCCCACTAATAGAAAATCATATCCTCTAAATTCTCAGAGAATATTTTTCCAGAGATTTGATGCCAGCAAAAGATGTCACCATGCAACTATACTTAGAAAATCACATATCGGCCACAGAGACAGTGTTTGTTAAATGTTCACTGAGACATCCAGACAAGTATGCTGAAGGCAATTAAAACGTTGATCGTTCCTTTGGTCCCTATGTGTCGCCATGACCTTCTACCATCGGGGAGAACCCATATCAAAGATCTTTATGTTTCCCCAAGATCACATTTCTGTTAAATTTGTTTCAGTCATTGAGACACAAGAGTCTTTCTCACCGAGACGACCTTTTGTTTCATTCACTATTGCTATAGCCTTTTGAAATTGGAGAGACATCTTGTAGAAAAGTCTTTGTTTTTCTGAGAGCCCCCATGATTAAACATGTTGCCATGACAATTCCATACCTATGCCGAAGGCAACTTTATCGCCATCAGTCATCCCTCTGTTTGTCGCTGTGACATTCTGCTGTTGGGAAGATGTTTCATAGATTTCATTAAGTTTCACTAAAAGAATTTATCCCTTGTAAGTCGTTGTAACAAAATGGTTCTCTCACCGATGCATCCTTCTATCTTATGAGTGTCCCTATAGCATACTACCATCGGGGAGACCTCTTGTAGAAATATTAAGTCATAACGAAGTCACCAATTCATCCTGTGTCACTAAGACAAGCCAAAACTTATGCCGACAATGTCCTTTTGTGTTCCATTGGCGAGACTGGAGGTCACTCGCCGAGACCTTGCGTCAAAAACCCTAACTCTTACCGAGATGTATGCCTTTATTTTGTCGATCGATATAAGAAATCAAACTCGCCAAGACCTTTCTTTGATGCACATGAGTCATACCAAAATGTTCTTTTTGTTTTTGCATCATCGAGACATATCAATGTCGGGAAGACCTCTTGGAGAGCACACTATGTCATATCGAAAAACCTTTATCCACTTTGAGTTGCTGAGACAATACCAACCTCAGGCCGAAAGCCCCTCATAAGACTTAGTCGGCAAGACCTGACGGGTTCGCTATGACATTACACCGAAGCCACAACCTTTGCTGATAAGACATTTCAGTGTATGGTTGGTGAGACAATATGTCTTCGGTGAGACCATATACCAAATACATTATGTTTGGCCAAAGCGAAACCCTAGATGTGATGTTGGTGAGACAAAACCACTTCGCCGAGACCTATTCCGATAACGCCCAACTCTGCCGATGAACCTCCATATGCACTAGTTAGGGAGACATTTCAAGTTTGATGAGACACTACCCCGATAACAAAACTCCTACCGATAAGTTCATCCTCGGTCGCCAAAACCATGTGAATGTCTCGCCGATAGACGTCCAAATGCATATGGTCAGTGAGACATACCAATTTCGTTGTGACCCTTCACTGAAGCCTTAAACTCATGCCGATATATCATTTCCACTGTTGCCAAGACCACGTGAATGGCACACCGAAAGTAGTCTATATGTAAAATCAAATCGTCATGACATCAGAAACATCTTGCCGAAAGGCAACACAGACGTTTATCAAAAAAATGGATCGAGGAGACCCTAGCATTTTTATGCTGAAATGTTCTTTTTCTGTCACCGAAACAAAATACAAATAAGATAACCAAAGATTGCATGAAGCTCAAACTGATCAGTACCATAAGATATTAAAATTCTGTAAGTTTTCCACTGAATGCCAAGACAAGTAAACCATATAGACGAAACTGTACCAAGATAAAGCATGAGAAACCAATCTGAAATTGTCAAGTAGAATCAACAGAAAGGGATTTTGACATCAAGGACAAACCATATGAACACAACTAAGAACCAACAAGCCTTTGTATTGAATACCTGTGTTAAGATCTTGTCACTACATTTGTAAAAGGAATTGAAATTGTGTTGAATAAATTGCATAAATATTTTAAAATTCCTTCTAAGAATTAGGAATGAGTTGCAATTTGTGCCATCTAGTACAAATATGGAAAAAAATATACAAGTCAATCAGCCTGGGGCCCATCAGGATGGCTTATGTATTGATAGGTACAGAGCTATCAGCTTTGACAATATTTGTGGCTACCCAAATGTTATGCCACCCAAGATCAGGGATAAGATACAAAAGTTTAGTGGTGACAAATCTGAATCAGCAAAAGGACATCTGCAAGAGTTTGTAGATATAATGGGTGATTATGAGGTTGAATTTGAAGATGTGGTGATAAAACTTTTTGTTCAATCATTAAAAGGTGATACAAGAGATTGGTTCTATTTTCTACCTACTTCCTTAATACACTGTTGGAATGAAATTAAGGATGCTTTCCTTGAGAAATTTGGTAGTAGGGTAAACCCGAGTGTGGCAAGGAGAAATTTTATGGAGATCTCTAAAGGTAAGGATGAATTGGTCCCTGCATTTAACCTTAGATTTTCCAAAGTTATAAGGGAAATCCCTGAATACATAAGACCAAATGATACAGAGTGCTTAGTTGTATATTTAGGAGAATTTTACAAGAAGATGAGTTTCTTGTTGAGAGATAAAGAACCGGCTACATTGTAGCAAGCTTATCAAGAAGCTACGAATATTGAAAATAATTTGAACTACTCAATTATGAAGAGATCTATAATAATCAATCCTACTAATTCTAGTAGTGTCCAGACAATTCGACTGGGTCAACTAGAAATAGAAGTGTTCATCAGGATGAGGACTCTTCAGATATTGTGCTTACATCAAGCAATGCAGAGAAAGCATCAACTTTTTCCTTGTCATTCAAGGCAGGGATGAAATTGATGTCATCCATTGGAAAGTTGTATGAGATAAAGAGGCATACAAATGAGTCAGCATACGAGTTTTTTTCAAGGTTCTTGGATACTTTAATGGAAATTTCCATAGGATTTAGACCAAGTGAACAGTTGTGTATCAATCTATTTTGTGAAGCCTACACATCAGGATCAAGCCAGTGGCCTAAAGATATGAGGCCTCATAGCATTAACCAAGTGGTGGATTGGATAAGTATAGTTGAAGAGGTTGAGCATGGTTATGTGTATTCCATTGTATCCCACCATGCGGATAGTGATTTTCACAATGAGGATAGATAGAGACTAACATGGTCAGACCCACAAGGAGCATCAATATCAGGTCAATTAGTTATTGAGTGTTGTCATTTCAAAAATAGTCTGAAGATAGATGCACCCGACAGGGATGAGGATGAAGAATGTGAAGTCAAGGAGATCATCTCTCATTCTTCCCCTCTAGATACCTTGAGCCATAACATTACACAGGAGATGCATGAAACTGCACAAATGCATGTTGCTAGAATTGATCCTTTGTCATATGATAGTGAGGATACACTTGATAAGGCTCAAGCAAGGAGTCAGAGAAGTGAAGTTGAGTTTTCACCATATTTAGTTGAATATGATTCTTCTTATGAGTTAGAGGTTGAGTCTATGGCTTCTAGTAGTGGGTATGTCAATAGTCTTGAAGGGATCTTCTTTTTAGGAAGCGAACTATTCTCTTCATGTGAAGAATTTTCAGAGCATGGATCAATAGTTGTGGGCATAAGTGATGAAGAAGTGGGTGAATCCGCTTCTCTTTGTTCCTCAAGTGACTATACTGATTCTAAAGGCTTGGAAGACCTAGGTCAAGGGATTTTTCATGATGAAGATGTTGAGATACATCTAATTATGTCCAAGATATGAGAAAACTCTTTATTTGATGAACCTACCCCTAGCATTGAGGATACAAGGGAAGATGTCTATTGGTGTAGGAATAATCCTCTATTTGAAGATAGCCCTGATAAGTGCTTATTAGATGTTACTAGCACATGTGTTGCAGAGAATGTATGTAGGTACCTAGGTGATCATGCATTCAAAAATATTGGTCCATATTTCATACTTTGTCAACTGAAAGAAAAATCTAGTGGCACACCTATGGTGAGGATTGCTTGTTAGTAGAAGGTTGAGTTGCTTCCAACCTATAATCTATAATGCAAGAAGGGGCAGGACAAAGAGGAAAGTTTTCTCTTTGATGACCAGAGGACTAATCAGACTGAGTACATTAATGCTCTGGTGAAAGGGGATTTTGTTGGTGAGTATGAGGCTGCAGTTAAGTGCTTTGCAGATGTTTCTTATCTTTTGGATATGATTATGGATTTCCTTTCACCCATCAGGGATAATGTTGATAAAGAGTATATGAAATAAATATATGGTTTTGTTGTCTCTTTGCCTGATCTTGTGAAATAATTCCTAGATGTAAGCCATAGTGCTTATGAGTTTTTTAAAATTTGATGAACAGTTTGGGTATGATACCACATCTCATCATGATGCAGAATATGAGAATTTAATATTTTCAACACAATTTGATGAATCCATGACGAGAAGGGGAGATTGTAATAGTGGTATTTCAGGTGTTAAGGGGAATACTTATGGTAATCAGGTTAGACATCCATAATTGCATAATATTCATGAGAATCCATTGTTGGTGAAATAGACTAAGGTATTTGATAGAGGTAAAAACTATCCCTAAGTTTTGGAGGCCATGGGCCTCCTGTTTGAGGGTCGAAACCAATAGTTCATATGAGGCTTTTGAAATGAATTATAATGTATAGTTTTGTAAAATTATGTATATATGGTTTGAATTTTCCTTACTGTGTCTGCTTTCCTTGTTCAGGAAAGTCCCTCTTTTTTCCTTCTACCTTGGTCTACTTCAACCGAAGATTCTATTTCTCATCATACCCGCCAGGGGTATGCATCCCTGAGCATGAGCCGCTATTAGACCCCCAACAATCCTGATGGATTTTTGTCCCTCTCCATGAGTTTAGTCAATCATTGATAAACCCTTATCCTCATAGGTGAGTAGGGTTTCATCCTCAAGCCTGAAAATATTTTAATTCTTGGTTGACCTGCTTAGTCAGTCCTCAACCCCTTAAGTCATTTCTCAAGCCATCCAACACGTTGATCCACTGGCCCCATTGACCCAATTAATCAGTCATCACTTTCCCTTTGCTTTAAGTCTTTTCCTAAGATCGGGTTTTAATTTTAACCCAGAGACTTAAACATTAAGTCATTACCCAGTGGTCACATTGTCGTTGGCTATACCCAAACCATTCATTTAATGCTAATCATGTCATTTTCAAGTTTTTAAAATTCAAGGATATGGGAGAAGATATTGATCATACCCCACCAACTCGCGGATTTGAGATGCCAACTAGTTATTTAGCACGAGGTCAGCGAGAGGTGGACATGTGTCCCATACGGGATGTGAGGGCCAATGTCCACTATTGCACTTGTGGCCTATGGTTTTAGACCGATGGTCGTGATTAAAATTTTGAATTGATCTCTACCGTTCCCCGCTGGCTCGTAAAGGAAAGATGAAGGCTGGTTAAAAACTATGGGGTTAGCGATATTATGACACATAGCTCCAATTTTTTAAGGTTTGTAAGATGCATAGGGCCTACTGGCATAGTAGTTGGTGTCCAAAATGGATTAATGTGATTGGCCAGAGGGCATGTCAGCAATGCTTTGTTGGATTTCAAACTTAGTTAGCCTAAGGTGAACCGTTCGATTTTCCAACTCTTTAGAAGATCAGCGGACATCATTCAAAGCTAAAAAATGGTACATGGTAGCCATTTTTTTCTGAAGTTGGTGAAGCATTAATGAATTATTCCTTCCTTGTGCAATCACGTTGATCTCAATTTGTGTGAAGACATAATTGTGGGAAATCATGAAGGGTGATGCAAAAATTCTCATGCAGCTCAAGTTAAATAGTGGTAGTACATACACCATCAAATTTCCATGTTTTCATGTGTGCTTTTATGAAGGTTGTTATTACCTCACACGATAAATATAGGAAGGATTAACTTAACTGTATCATTTATATTAGTAGTTAAAAGACTTTCTGACCTGAATCCAACTAGGTTTGAGTGCGTGCTTAAGAGGAAGATGGGTGAACTAGTAAGAAGTTTTGTTCACTTAAATGCCATGAGGTCAGGTTCAGATGCACCAAAAGCTGCTAGGAAGCCAAAGATAGTGCCTAGAAGATGCAGTCAGAGACTGCAATTTCAGGACAAGGCTGCAAAAAGAGCAAAGAACAAAGGTAAAGGCTCAGTGCAATCATTTACTAGATCAAAGCAGAAATTAAGGTATGGACATAGCTCTTATGGGTGACAGAATTTTCCAATCAACCTGATGAGCAGTGCTCCCAATAGTAGCACCAGGACTGATTCTACTTATGGGTTGTATTTGGCTCTGCTAAATGATGGTTCACCCTCCAACGAGGAGGTAATTTTTGTGGCACCTTTGGCAGTCAAAACTCCTAGTGGGAAGCCTGGAATTGTGCTTGGTAATGAGAAGAATGAGGAAGAGGTTGAGGTGTCCTCTCTTCCTTTTTCGATGACAAGAAGCAGTCGTGTTTATCGTGGGTGTTGTGTTGATGTCGGTGGGGTGACGGGGAATTAACAATTGGTTGTGTGTGGATTGAAATTTTTTGTTGATACATTATGTTGTGGTGGTCTAGGTTTTGGTGTAGGTGGCATTTTTTGGTCTTCAATGACAGTCATGTATGCTTCCATGGCATTTTGGGTTCCTAATTTGTGTTGATGCAGATGGTGATAAGGAGAATTTTGGCGAAAATTTGTGTTTCTCCTCTCGGATGGCAGTTATGTTTTGGTTTTCCCAGCTATGTTGTTGAAAATTTATAGTGAACTGCATCTGATTCGGAAGCTTGTTGCTTCCCTTATGTTATAAAAGGGAAATCATGGCTCATTTTGAAAAAGGAGAGATAGAAGAGAAGGAAATAGGCTTTGGCTAGGGTTTTTGGTTGAAAGTATATCAATCGATAGGAATAGAATAGTTGGTCATCTTTGAATTTTATGAATAAACTTATGCAAGTACCTTAAATTGTTTCTCAAACATGATTCAAGTATAAGTGAATATATATAATTCTAATATATTTCTCTCCTCCTGTGAGTTTTGGTAAATGTTGAATGAAGTATCAATGGTATTTCTATTTTTCTTTGAATATTTGTTCAGATGCATGTCTCTAGTCTCTGTGTTGATTCAAGTAATCAATTAAATACTTAGATGGGGCCATAAATTTACTTTTATTTTCAAAGGATTTGATAAGTAGTGATATATCAAAAAACTCGAGCTCCATGATGCAAAGTATTGTGTGGGTAGTCTATTTTATTACTAAGTCATTTATGTTTTACTAATTCTTGCATATGTGACTCCATTTTTCCCAATAAATATGACACTGATCTATTCCTCAATGATTCACCTAAGGGGTTAATCAAATAATCATTCAATTACTAGCCTATGGCTAGGGTTTAAATTCACTTGAAAATTTGTTGATTCAAATATTCTTGTATGTCAATTCATATGAGGGATGTTTTCATTTTGATGAACGAGTAGCAAATTACTTAGAGACAAGCCAGTTTCTAGGTAATTGTTGCATAATTATCCTTCATCCAAGTGTGATCTATGTTATGAAGTGTTCAACATTGCTAAATATTAAATTAACACACTAGGAATACCCTCCTTGGTCCCATAAAGCCTAAAGTTTAGAAGATCTCAATCATCGACTAGATCTTGTTAGTTGGCCATTCATTCCTAGAGTCTTGAGCATAGGAACTGGCTATTCCTTAAAGATATCTTAGGTGCAATGGGAAACACCAACAGGGGGGTCTCTTGACAAGGTGAAATTTGAGACTTCAAGGAGGTTTCAAATGTAACCTTCAACTGGGCCATCAAGAAGGTTCATCATCCATTCTAAACTTGAAGCCTTTTCTTTTGACTTGGCCATGGTAGTAGCCCTTAGGATCCAGTTGAATTGTGTGATTAATATAGGAAAAGTATATTAGATATGATATATTATCAAGATGCATGGACTTCTACCACCCAAACACTTTGTGCAGTTGGAATTTAAGTCATGCTCATACACCCCTAGTTTCATAACCATGGGAAAGTGCACATATTAATTAAAATTTTCCCTGTGCATGGTACCTGTACAAAACCTTGAAGGAAATTTGCAACTTCTTCCCTAATGGCTCAATGAGCTAACTAAAGAACCAAACTGTAGACATGCAAAATTCACATTATGCATTCGATCAGATTCGGTCAAATTAGCTCTTACATTAGGAAAATTCATCACTTTCATCCATTCATTAAATAAGTTCATTTATCAAATAAATCCTTATCATTCAACCTTCATCCTGCATTATCCATTTAATTAAATAAATCAAAAAGCCATTTAAATCAAATCTTAAATCATTTTCCAAAGTCCAAAAAGTCAAATCAGTTAATCAGCATTAAATCAGCATAATCATCATTAAATTAATCTAATCCTAATCTAATATTAATCACATCCCACTTGCATTATCTAGACCTAGCCACTTGCACAATAAATCAATTTTATTGATTTATTAAAAGCCTCATTTTCCCTCAACATGACAAGTCAAACAGGGCATTTATTGCTGTTTTTCCTTGTCCCCCTCTCAGCATTTATGGCAAAATTTGAATTCAAATTTTCCCCCTCTTGGGCACTCTTCCCAAATCTTGCACACACATTAACTAATCACATGATGACAAGTGTCCTCAATTCATTGGCTTGATTTTGATCCCACATTGGTCCCTCTTCAACATTTGGCATTTTGAAAATCTTTAAATAGGTGCATCATCCTCAAGCAAATCCTTCACAATCTTCACAATCTTCACAATCTTCACAATCTCCACAATCTTGCAAGGTCACTCTCTTCAGTTGAGATTAGATCTTGTCCATCATCTTCATCATCCATTTGCATTTTCATCTTAAGCTTTGGTCAAGGATTGGGAAAGGGTCACTAGCACATGTGACACCAATCCAACTATGGAATAGGTACAAAAGCAAACGAAGGTACAAGCGAAGGTACAAACGAACAAAGGCGAAAAGATGCAAAGCAAAAGAGGAGGAGGATTCTTGTTTGAAAACACAATGTGTTTTTTAACACTTTGATTTTTTGATCAATACTACTTCACGAAAGGAGGGAAATGTTTTTTTGAAAACACAATGTGTTCTTTAACACTTTAAGTGTTTAATCAACACTACACGAAATTGTTTTCCTTTTCGTTTTAGAACATTAGTTTTCAATTGGGGCTAAAACGAACAATTTCATTTTCATTGCAAAGGGCTTAAAACGAACCTTAGAACACACTTACTAGATTTTGTTTTGGTTTAAAATTGAACAAGGCAAACTTCACACTTGATTTTGGTGCTTAAAATGAAGTCATCATTGCTTTGAGGCTAAAACGAACAAGTGCTTGATTGTGTTATTTTGTCTTTTGAGTGCGTATCCTCTCCCCTTGCGCTTCGTGCGATCTAGGGTGCAAGAGAAACTCTCAAAATACATTTTATTGCTTTAAAACACTTCATTTTGGGCTTAAAAAATTGAACATCTTGTGCGAGTGTGAGTAGGGGCATTTTCGCGTACATTCTCGTTCTTTGTGCCATCAAAGATCGATCGAGTTACGGATTGTGTCTTTGCTCGCTTTTGTTTATCTTAGAGGGCCTGCCTTGGGGAAAAAGTACTCACCCAAGCGACGACTCAACCGGTAACACTCTAAAGCCAAGAGTATTTCCAGCCGGGATATAAATGAGGATTTTGGTTAAACGCCATAATCACGCGGTTGGCTCCGACAAGATGGATCCGAAAGGGGACTCTTGCCACGTTGGGTCAACTCCTACGAACGGAAAGTCCTTACTAGAACCTATGTGTTAGAATTTGCCAAAATCCTTAATCTGTTTGTTGGTGCAAGAACGGTCGTTCTGAAGCCGCCCCACAATTTTACGGCTTTTAGTAGAGATGGAAAGCATGCCATGGGAGTTTCATGGGTGTTGATGCTTGGCTGCCCGTATAAGTGAGTGCCGTGGAGGGGAGCCAGTGGGGTCAAGCATCTAACCATCCGCTAAAAGTAGGCGTAGCTGGACTTGTCCAAGTGGGGACTCAACAAACATTGTCTATCACATCCATAGGGCTTGTAATTATTTTTTGTTTGAAAACACAGTGGGTATTCGAAAACATTTTGCAAACAAACACTTAAACATGATCATGCAAATTTCAAACCCCTTTTGATAGAGCAAATACCTTTTGACAAATTTAAGTGTTGTTGCCTTCCCTTGGGATTATGTCCTTAGAGGTTTCTCATCACTTGAATTTATATCGTCATTTGCTCTAACTAGGGTTAACCTAGGAAATCCCTTTGCCTCAATTTCTTGGAACTCCCACACAACACTTTGTGGGAAGAAAAGGAATTTTGACATAGGACATCTTTAGTTTGAAACATAATCAAGAAAGTGTATTTGGTAAAAAGAAGTCATTAAAAGCAAAGATAAGCAATTGAGCCCCACACATGTCTTTTCAATGATTTCTCACAAGATCAAGATACAAAAACCCAAGAAAAGGAAACTTAGCCCAAAACAACATCAACAAAGACTCAAAAGGTTATATGATTTTAGAGAAAAGTTGTTGGCTAATTTCTATAGACATGCTTCAAGAGACAACCCCACTTTATATTCATTTTACTACACACAAAATCCAAGATTGTTTCAAGGGATTGGATACCTTGCTTAGGGCATAACACGTTCTTCAATACCTTGGTCTTGTTAAGCAAAAGTCTAAACTAGGGTCATT
Organism: Sequoia sempervirens; assembly: GCA_007258455.2. Lineage (NCBI taxonomy): Eukaryota > Viridiplantae > Streptophyta > Pinopsida > Cupressales > Cupressaceae > Sequoia > Sequoia sempervirens. The sequence continues at coordinate 140,325,247 of VDFB02256132.1, forward strand.
CTAAGATCAAAACAAACATTCATCCATCAAAAACATCATCAACCATAAACATCTCACCAACATTTTGAGAAAATCTTGACACAACTATGCTAGGCTCCTTTGGTAGACATCAAAACCTTTCAAACATGAGACTTTGAATTCTTCAAACATCAAACATCAAACTTGTTCAACTCAATTGTGTGTGAATGAATCCTTTTGCACATGCTTAGTTGAATTATCACTTTGTTCAAATTAATGGTGGATAGATGCATCCTTCTCCCATCACTAATTTGGATTATCTTTTGGTTAGCTTGTGAGTAGACACATCCTATTCTCACTTCTAGATCAAATTATCCTTTATGAGCATTAGTTATCTTTTTTAGATCATCATTCAAACATCTTGGGGATATCTCTTGCTCAAACATCAACATTCAAAAGACAGAATTCAAAGTCTAAACATCAATCAAAGCAAACCCAAAGTACCTAGCATCACATCAAGATTTTCAATACAAATTCAAAACTTCCATTCTCACCCATATATCATACACCTTTCATCTTCACATCTTTGATCTTTTACACATCCTAGTTTGCTCTTTTATGGTTCAAACAAGATCACAACACAAGAGGAACATGGAGTTAAATCAAGAAACATCAACCACAAGTGATCTAAGCCAAAACATTCCAGAAATCCAAAACACACCACTTCCAGACCTCACTATCACTACACACGATCCACAAAAAGAGGTCTTGGTGGAAGACATCACACCAACAGAACTAAGTGAGGAAGAAGTTCTTGAGATGCTCAAACAACCAAAACTACAAAAGTTTCTTCGCGCAATGGCTAAAATAAATCCATCAATTCTCAACACTATTGAGGATGAGCTTCTTGTACCAAATGACCAAAACACCCTTCCACAATCAACCACTTCCATTACCACCATAGAACCTACTATCAATGAGGATGATACCCTCTTCAACACGCATCAAAATCCACTTTACAACCCACTTGGATTTATCGATACATCTGAGGTTCCTTACCATACCACCTCATCATTTTCCCTTGACACGCAAGTGTCTAGACCTTTGGTACAAGCAAGCTCATCCGAAATAGAGAGACCCTACGGATTTGTCTCTTCATTTGCACAAGAAAATTTTCCACCATTCAAATCATTCACACCTCCCACCACGTCAACACCATATTTTGGTTTAGGGATCCCCCCTTTACCTAAATTTCCACCTTTCCCTAACATAAATCGCCCCATCCAAATCAATTCATCCAACCAAGGGGGTACATCACATCTTTCAAACACACCATCCACATCAAACCAACACATGATAGCTAATCAAAATATGGTCTCTCAAATACCCACTATTTCGCTCATCTCTACCATTCCTACCACTTCACCTAGTCCCACCATTCCTATCACTTCACCCATCCAAAATGCACTTATCACCACATTCACTCCAACCACTACATGCACTATACCTCAAACTTCCACTACCCCCATCACACCCCTTACATCGCAATCTCCCACCATCGCTCTAAACACATCTCAAACTTCCAACACAATTCCGATCCCACCACCACCACCACTGCGACCAGGCCAAGTAAGCCATTACAATGCTTCATTCAAAGCATGCCAACAGTTGCCAGCAATGTCAAACAATTAGGCGGCCATAGCCCACGCTTCTCAAGCTTCACACAAAATCAAACAAACATTTGTTGCAACAACAAGCACAATAAGCGGCCTAAAGCCAAGCTTTGGGCGCAACAACAATAACGAGCTGCACAAAGCCGCTGAAGCCGACTCAAAGCTGCTCAAGCTGCACAATTTGCACAAAGCCGCTGGTACGCACGAAGCTGCTCAAAAGGCACTCAAATTTTACAAAAAGCCCTGCCTAAAACCCCGCTTTCTAGCAAATTTTGCTCAAGCTGCACAAGCTGCAAAAGATGCCCAAGATGCCCAAGCACGAGTGCAAGCACAAGCGCAGTACTTTGCACAACAACAAGCAGCCCAACAACTCGCATATCAGAAAGCATTAGAGCAATACCAAGAGCAACAAGAAGCAGCCCAACAAGCCCTAGCTGACCAACAACAAGCATTGTTGGACCAACAACATCAAGCACAACAACAAGCTCTATTAGCGCAACAACAACAAGATCAACAACAAGCGTTGTTGAAAGCATACATGGCACAACAAGCAAACATTCCACCCATTCAAACACCCACTCCACCCCCCCAGAACACCTTCATTCCACCTCCTGATCCACAATTGGATGTCACCGCACAAATAAAATTTCCGTCACAACAAGTGCTTGACCTTCAATCAGGAAAGACACCAAAACCACAAAAAAACCTATGCCCTTATCCATTTGATAGGAGCGTAGAAATGAAACCATTCCCAAAAGGGTTTGAGATCCCTAAATTTGACAAATATCGCGGAACGGGTAACCCTGAAGATCACATCAGGGAATTTCAAGTACATTGCATGGAGGTGGCTCACGACGAAACGTACTTGATGAGATTATTCCCAAGAAGCTTGGCTGGAAACGCTATTGATTGGTTTTCTCGACTTTCTGGAATCAAAAAATTCCAGGAAATCGTGGATGCCTTCATACATAATTATTCCTTCAACACTCCCATGGAGGTTAGCTTACAGGAATTATCATCTCTCAAACAAGGGAAAAATGAATCATTCGGTGCTTTCTTACAACGATGGCGATCCAAAGCTAATCAAAGCAAGTGGTCCATGCCTGAAGAACAACAAGTGGGAACTATCATTGCGAATCTTGATGGGCCCTTGGCCTTCCACCTCAAAATGCAAAACATCACCACTTACGACCAATTGATACCTAGGGCGCTCAATATCGAACAAGCCCTTGCCACGCAGGGAGAAACTTCATCATATCAAGAAGGCCGCTCATCATCCAATTATCATGACAAACCACGAACATGGGCAAAGAATCGTAATGTAACCAATGATGGTGTTGTTGACGCCAAAGTTGTCATTAGTGCCCCACGGAAGAACAATCCACCATCCCAACAACAACAACACCAAAATACCAATCAAAGCAATCGACAAGTCAATACTGTGGTCCAACCATCCCATAACCAAAACACAAACAACATTGATAATCAGGGAAGACCACAGCGAAACAAGTTCTTCCCCAAACGAAAATACACACTCCTTGGGGAACCTGCTGAAGCAATCATGAAAAGATTGGTAGATGAAAAATTGATAACGGTCCCTACACATAATAATTATCAAGAACCATCGGTCAAGCCACCATGGTATAATGAGAATTATCTTTGTGACTTCCACAAACTCAAGGGACACACGACAAACAACTGCATGAGGCTCAAAAATCTAATTCAAGACCTCATAGATGACAAAATCATAGATGTGGAAGCACCATCAGGAAACAAAGATCTCAAGATTTACACGAATCCGATGCCGAATCATGGTAACAAAGGAAACAAAGATCAAGACAAAGGAAAAGGGGCTTATAAAAATGTCAACCACACATACGAGGGTGTTGTTGCTTGTTTAGACGAGTTTTGTGGAGTCATCACCATCAAAGGGGCCCAAGCCGATTGTGGAGTCACCACAAGAGGTGGAAAGGTTACCATTGCAGCACCATCCCAACCAAGCAGAAATTCCACATCCAATCCAAGGTCTAACCCTAGTGGCTATAATGTCTTGGATCAATTGAAAAGAACCCCTGCACATATCTCCATCATGGAGTTACTCAAAATCTCATCTGCACACAAAAAGATTCTAGAAGAAGCTTTGGCGTCATCTACTGTCCCCGCAGATCTAGATGCAGAACAATTCCAAGCTATGGTCGCAAATATCACCACACCTAACATTCTTACATTTTCTGAACAAGACTTCCCCACACAACCATCTCACAACCGTGCACTTCATCTGGAGGTGTACGTAAATAAAAAGAAAGTCAAGAGAGTCTTGGTGGATGGAGGTGCAGGCTTAAATATTTGCTCCTTAAAGCTTCTAAAGAATTTGAACATTTCAGAGGATTCAATTGACAAAGGAAAAGGCATCACAATAAGAGCATACGATGACCAGGAAAGGGTATCCCAAGGCACCATTCAGCTTCCTGTCCAGGTTGGACCCGCCATCATGCAAACCAACTGTCAGGTCTTGGACCTCGATTTACCATACAACATTCTCCTAGGGCGACCATGGATACATGCAATGCAAGCTGTAGCTTCAACCTTTCATCAATGTGTGAAATTCACACATGAAGGTCAAGAGGTTACTATCCATGGAGATCCTGAGCCATTTGCCTACTGCAAAAATCTAGAGGCAAAATACTACAAGATCCCGCAAGTACCCAAGAACGATGAAGGCCCATCAACACCTTACGTGGATCCCGCCACTCTCACTTCTGTGACAGAGACACCCTCCACCCCCGCCATCCCCGCCTTTTCTGATATCAAAGTCATAATACAAGATGATGGTTGTGGAAACTATTCAATGCCTAAGAATGCTTTTGTAGTAGGAGAGCTACCACAATCTCCTAGATCAAGAGGACGACCACAATCACAAGAAGCTTCAACATCTCAAGGATCCTATGAACGAAACCCCACCTTCACAAGTGCAGGAGATCTTGGTCAGGAAACATTAGAGGGGGACCTATCTCATCTCCTTTATCGAGATGATATACCGGCAGTTGAATTGCCTATGGATGAACGAAACAGAGGTATGAAGCTGATGCTCTTGATGGGCTATAACCGGAACCAAGGGTTAGGCCAAGATAATAACGGGCGTGTAATACCCATTATACCTGAGAAGCAAATAAAAAATCTTGGCATTGGTCATCCTACTCCTAAGGTAACTGTACTTGGTCGAGGTGCCCAGGATAGACGGAACCGAACGCCTCCTCAGGAATCTGTAGCTACTCCAAAATCCTCCATGACTTTAGGAATGCCCACTGATTTAACTGAGTCACCAGAAATAGGATTACCTTTGTTGTTTGAGGATACTAATGTCCTTATGATTAGCACCTTGTCTTATGAGTCTGAAAACCAAAGCAATGAAATCCGATTAGTCTATCCCCAACTGATTGATTACGACCAACGAGGACCACCAATTCTTGACATGTTTGAAAACGATAAGGCGCTCTCGGAATTCATGGGACTTAGGGATGACATTCCATGTGGGGATCATAAGGCAGGTTTTATCATAGAGCTGGATACACATGCATACTATGGAGAAACGATTGAATCCCTCAGTCGCAAAAATAAAAAATTGAGAATAATCTCCAAGTCCTTGAGTGAAAACCACCTTGTGGCACTCTCCGACTCTAAAAAAGTAAAAAGAAAGGACGCATCCAATGGTGAAAACCTCTCTGAGGCGCCTGAGGATGGGGGATTCAATCTTCCTCTTACAGCTATACACCAAGAAAAGTCAGCTATGCTAGCAGAAAAGTGCAACCCCATCAATCTGGGAACACAAGAAACTCCTCATATTACATTCTACGCTGAGTCATTATTATGCAAAGAACAAGAGGAGTTGGCTACCTTCTTAAAGGAAAGGAAGATAAATTTTGCGTGGACCTATGCTGATATGCCAGGATTGGATCCAGAGGTAGTGGTTCATCACTTGGCAGTCTATCCTAAAGCTAAACCTGTGAGACAGAAGCTTCGCAAAATGCATCCTCAAATTGCTTTGTTAGTCAAAATGGAGCTCAAAAAGCTATTAGATGTGGGATTCATTCGACCAATTGATTATCCAGAATGGGTATCGAACTTGGTACCCGTATCAAAGCCTAACGGAGCCATAAGAATCTGTACGGATTTCAGAGATTTGAACAAAGCATGTCCCAAGGATGATTTCCCGCTCCCCAACATCGACATGATAGTAGACATGACAGCAGGGCATGAGATGCTATCACTTATGGACGGATTTTCAGGATACAACCAGATTATGATAGCAAAAGAAGATCAACACAAGACGGCTTTCACTTGCCCATGGGGAACATACTGCTGGAACGTAATGCCATTCGGCTTAAAGAACGCCGGGGCCACATACCAAAGGGCCATGACACTAATATTCCATGACATGATCCACAAAACAGTTGAGGACTATGTTGATGACATCCTGGGAAAATCCAAAAAGAAGGAGGATCATATATCGGTCTTGAGTGCTATCTTTGACAGACTAGAAGAATACAAGGTTCGTTTGAATCCCAAGAAGTGTGTCTTTGGCGTACAATCAGGAAAGTTGTTGGGTTACATAGTGTCAATGAGAGGCATTGAGATTGATCCGGCAAAGGTGAAAGCAATACTTGAAATGGAAGCTCCTAGGACATTGAAACAACTGAGAGGTCTCCAAGGCAGGCTTCAGTCAATTCGCAGGTTCATAGCACAATTAGCAGACAAACAAATCCCTTACTCTCACCTACTCCACAAGGGGGTAACGTACAAATGGGATGACAAATGTGAACAAGCCTTCAACAAAATCAAGGAATATCTGTTAACACCTCCAGTACTAAGGCCTCCAATTCAGAACAAACCATTGATCCTTTATATCTCAGCAACTGCAGCAGCCCTTGGTGCTCTCCTAGCACAACATGATGAAAATGGAATAGAAAGAGCCATATACTACATCAGCCGTACAATGGTGGGCCATGAGTTAAACTATACATTCATTGAAAAAGCTTGCCTAGCAGTGGTGTTTGCATCCCAAAAATTCAGACACTACATGTTGGCACACAAGATCAAACTCATAGCTAAAATTGATCCCTTAAAGTATCTTCTTTCAAAGGCAATGCTTACAGGAAGAATGGCTAAGTGGGTAATGATATTATCAGAATATGACATTGAGTATGTGGAGCGCAAGGCAATCAAGGGACAGGTCATTGCAGACCAACTGGCAGATGCACCTATCTATGCGGAGAGCCCACTTGTTTCAGAATTTCCAGATGAATCCATTTTCAACATTGACATAGCTACTCATTGGAAACTATACTTTGATGGCTCCTACACACAACATGGGTCAGGAGCTGGTATCTTCTTCATCACTCCACAAGGGGATTGTATACCAAGATCATACAAACTAGCATTCCCTTGTACCAACAACATTGCAGAATACGAGGCTTTAACTATAGGTCTCAGGATAGCAGTACAGTGGAACATTATGGCATTGAAGGTATATGGAGATTCACAGCTTATCATAAATCAAGTGAACAATGAGTACCAAACAAAGGATGATAAGCTAACTCCATACAAAAGGCTGGTGGAAAATCTCAAGGAATATTTTGTTGACATCACATTTGAGCAAGTACCAAGAACCAACAACAGAGCAGCAGACGCAATGGCAACTATTGGATCACTCTTAGAGATCCCTCAAAATGTTCCGAAATACGACTTCTTGGTAGAGCAGCTTCTCGTACCAGCATTCAAGGTACCAGAGTCAGAATTTGTGTGCGAAATCGTTGGTCCAAATGATCAGTGGTACCAAGACATTTACACATACCTTAGGATAGGTATCATTCCCGCCGATTTGCGTTCAAGCCTTAGACGAACCTTTATCAAGAAAGCATCTCGGTTTGTCATTTTAGGAGAAACCCTTTATCGTAGAAGCATAGAAGGAACCTTACTAAGATGTCTTAACCCTGAGGAGGCTTCGGCTGCCTTAACTGAGGTGCACAATGGTATCTGTGGTTCTCATTCGAGTGGCATGACCTTGTCTAAGAAATTGCTGAGGAGTGGATATTACTGGCCTACCATGGGCAGAGAGGCACATGAATATGTCAAGAAGTGTCTACAGTGTCAGCAACACGGGGACCTCATCCATGCTCCAGCTCAAGAGCTTCATCCAATCATCACACCATGGCCCTTTTCACAGTGGGGACTTGATCTCATTGGGAAAATCACACCCACCTCATCCAACGGCCACAAATTCATTATAACCGCAACTGAGTACTTCACCAAGTGGGTTGAAGCCATACCTATGACCTACATAACAGAAAGCAGATTCAAAGTTCGTCTCAATTATTCATATGCCGCTATGGTGGTGTTCCACGCCATCATCTCTCGTGATAATGGGACACCATTCAAAATCAGGGAAGTCCGTGACCTATGATAAATTCAAACTAACATCGCTTCACCCCATACTATCCCCAAGGCAATGGCCAAGGTAGCTGGCAACAAAACCATCCTCAAAATCCTTAAGAAAACAGTCAATGACGCAGGCCGTGACTGGCATTTGCAGCTTAATCCTGCCCTTTGGGCTTACCGAACCAGCATCCGCACACCCACTGGTGCCACACCATTTTCCTTGGTCTACGGATCAAAGGCCATCTTGCCCATTGAGATCGAGTTACCATCCCTCAGAGTATCATTGCAAAATCTCATCACAGACGAAGAGTATCGAGTTTCAAGACTGAATGAGCTGGAACTGTTGGACGAGCAACGTTTGGATGCTTTAAACCATTTGCAAGTGTATCAGAATAGACTGAAAAGGAGCTACAACAAGAAAATCAGAAGCAGAACTTTCCAAGTTGGAGAATTAGTCTTAAAAGAAAATCAGAAGAATGTCCCAAATCCCAGCAGCAAAGGAAAGTTCGAACCCAATTGGTTAGGGCCTTTCATTGTCACAGCAAGCTACAAATCAGGGGCATATCAGCTATCAACACCCGAAGGGGAACCTCTGCAGGAGCCCATGAATAGCTCCCATCTCAAAAGTTTTATGCCTAATTCTTTCAAGGTATAGAACCAAAAAATCCAAAAGTCCCGGTACCGGTTACCTTTGGCTTAAACCGCGTAAACAAAGGCCTTGGTGACAACAAAAAATCAAACAAGCAAAAAATCCAAAAAAACTCGGCGCGATCAAAAATAGTAAAGAGAAAAATCGTACTCTAGTGAAAACCACTTATGTGGCACTTTGGGCAAGTACCTTGGTGAAAACCTGGCAAATAGGCGCCTTGTGTAAATAAGCACTTTCCATCCACCAGGATCTTTATGGCTCGATCTGCATCATCCATCCATTTCGCATCCATCTCATCCATATCTCCATCCATCACTCATCCACTCACATCTGCAACATAGCTTGGTCCTGTGTTCGTATCGTGATTCCTCCTAGTACTACTCAGCCCATTCTCAAGGTCAGCTTTTGTCCCGCTTCTTTTATCGGAGTAGTCTATTGCATCACGCCAGCACATTTCCCTCATCGGATCGGATTCGTATGATCTTAAAGTCCTCAAAATCAGAAAATCCAAAACATCGAAAATCGTAAATCCAAAAACATCGAAAAATCGTAAAAATCCAAAAACATTCAAAACATTTCAAATTCAAAACAAGGTCGTCTAGTCGTAATCCACGCCGCCGTATTGTGTAGGCAAGGTTGATCTTTGATCATCCCCGACATTTAGGGCCCTATAGGAGTCTCACAATAAACCGGGACATCGATCATGTGTACCTCATCCGAAATCCCATTAGTCAACTACGTGGTCTCGCTGCGGTATAACGTAGGTATAAGGCTAATCTATCGATAAGCCCCCGAGGCCCCTAGGATAGGTCTTTAGGTTAGTCTCTTGGTCAAAATCTGTGAAAATCCCAAAACATTGAAAATCGAAAATCAAAACATTTGTAAACCTCAAAAATATTACCAAAACACCAAAACATTGCAAAATTCCAAAACATCCAAATATTTGAAAAAATCCATCCACTCCCATCTTTGTTCTCAGAATAATCAATCATCCATAATAAATCGCCATCACTCCCTCAACCTTTTGCAAACAAATAAACAAGTCTAGCAGTCAAACGTGAAAACCTAAACTGTCAAAATCTCAAGTATAGGTCTGTCGGTAAGCAAGTTGGTCAACTCTTTTCTTATCAATGGCATGTAAATCATAAATCAATTTCATCATCATTTGATACAAAGCATTTCCTAGGATCCGTTCCGACAATGGGCGCTTTTATCAAATCAACCAATTTGGGTAAACAAAATGACGTGTCATTAACATGTCCTAGGATCCGTTCCGACAATGGACATTATCTTTTGGCAATAAGTTTTGGCTCCCATCTTTTGAAACACATCCCTCTGGCTGAAGGTATGAAGAACATTGGCTTGCTTGTATACTTGCTCTTTTCTTTTGATTTATCATATTGCGCTCATTCCAAGGACCTCTCGATGATATCCGAACGAAGGATTTAGAGAGAAAGGAATGGGGCAACGATCATTATTATTTTGTCTGCTATGCTTGTTGGACGCTCTTGTAAAATAACTTGGCGAATACTTGCTTTGTTAGATATGTATGGAGGATGTTTCAGATAGCTTGTTGACTATTGCATTGATTGGTTATACCTTTCCGTGTTTTGGTCCGAGATGTTTGAGACTTCTAAAGTGCATCCTAGCAAGGTTTCCGTATGTCAAGTGTGAACAAGATTACTCCTATCTATTTGTCGAGTCAAAGTCCATCACACTAAGTACCACACCATCCTGGTCCTTTATACCTTGATGCATCGTACTTAGGTGTGTTATCAAAAATAAAGTAAGTGATCCTTTGAAAATCCCAATCCTTGATAAGCAAATCATCCATCTATCATCATCATTTATCATCATCATCTTTTATTATCATCATCATCTCTAATAAAGTCTCGACCAATCATGGACTTGTTGGATCCTCTTGTCATCATCTCATTTCCGCACTAACATCATACATCCATCATGCATCCATCATGCATCCATCCTGCATCTGCAAACCATCAATAAACTGCATACCACATATCATTCATATCATACATCATAGGAAACATTGATCATTTCACATGCATTGCATATCATCATCATAATATAGATCTGTTAGTCTAAGCATATCATAAACCATTCGTTGCATAATCACAGCATATCACATCATCCATCTCATCCATCTCATATCATATCATCATTTAAGTTGTTTAGGATAATATAGATTTGTTATTCTAAGCATCTTAAAAAAACATCTCATTTGCATCATCATCCATAACTATCCATTTTGAACCTCTTTATCGCGAGATTAAATCGAATCTTTTCACTGACCAGGGGAAATGTACTTGCATTTTCCTCACAGCAACCGAAAAATCAGAAAATTTTAAATTTTAATTGTGGAAGTTTATTCTTTGAACCAACGCCATCAGTACATTGCTTCAAAGACAGGGTAAAATGTAGACATGCAAAATTCACATTATGTATTCGATCAGATTCGGTCAAATTAGCTCTTACATTAGGCAAATTCATCACTTTCATCCATTCATTAAATAAGTTCATTTATCAAATAAATCCTTATCATTCAACCTTCATCCTGCATTATCCATTTAATTTAATAAATCAAAAAGCCATTTAAATCAAATCTTAAATCATTTTCCATCCTTTTCTGATTTAAATAAATCAATTATCAAAGTCCAAAAAGTCAAATCAGTTAATCAGCATTAAATCAGCATAATCATCATTAAATTAATCTAATCCTAATCTAAGGCTAATCACATCCCACTTGTACGGTCTAGATCTAGCCATTTTGGTAATAATAAATCAATTTTATTGATTTATTAAAACATCATTTTCTCTCAACATGATAAGTCAAACAGGGCATTTATTGCTCTTCTTTCTTGTCCCCCTCTCAAAATTTATTGCAAATTTGAATTCAAAAATTCCCCCTCTTGGGCACTCTTCCCAAATCTTGCACATACATCCATCAATCACATGGTGACAAGTGTCCTCAATTCATTGGCTTGTTTTTGATCCCACATTGGTCCCTCTTCAACATTTGGCATTTTGAAAATCTTTAAATACAAGCATCATCCTCAAGCAAATCCTTCACAATCTTCACAATTTCATGCAAGGTTACTCTCTTCATTTGAGATTTGATCTTGTTTATCATCACTCCACCATCTTCATAGCATTTTCAATTTGAGCTTTGATCAAGGATTGGGAAAGGGTCACTAGCACATGTGACACCAATCCAACTATGGAATAGGTAGCTTGCTTTTGTTTTCATAATGTTTTAGTCTTTTTATCATCATTTGTGGCATTTTGAAAGCATTTGTAATGGATTTCATAGAGGTATTTTGATAGAGTTTGCAAAGCAACTAACCCATTTGTTTGAAGTTTAGTTTGCAGATTTTAAAAGGATACCTACAACATGTTATATTATTTAATAAGTTAATATAGCATCAATATACTCAGAAAATTAAAATTGCATTGACAGTATTATGAGTTATATTATTATGCAACTTAACCGTAAATGTTTGATAGGTAGTTGTAGTTGCATTCTGGAAGGAAATGTCCAAAGTACTAGACGTATGAATTCAAACCTCTGAAATAACCCTAGAACCGTTAGATTTGCAAATATCAATGGTTGACCTTTTATTTAGGTGTGTTATTACTTATTAAATCACTTAAAGTCATGACTTATTTTTTATGAAATAATATTGTCACATCAATATGTGTGTCTTGTGGTGAATTAAATGCTCAATTGTTGAGTATTGATGTCTTCATTCTATATATACTTCACCAACTTGATGTTCTTCATATCAGTTATAACATATTTACTATCTCTCTTCTCTACTCACAATTTCACTGTTACATTATGGAGTTGTCATGACATGTCATGCTACCCAAATGCTTTTGGGAGAAAAGAAGCAACAATGCATATGATAGACAAAAGTTGGGTATGGTTTTCACTATTTCTTGTGTGCTTGTTGAGGAGGCTATAAGAAAAATATTGGGTAGGGAATGACTTCAAAACAACCCCCATGCTCTATTTTCCGAGGTAGCTTCTTCTTTCTTGTCCAATTGCATGGGCATTTTGTTCGATAAAGTGTTGGTAAAGATGCTGACAATATGTTATTTTCAGCCTTTCATTTACTCTCTTTCTTCATTGGAGTTGGCACTTGAGCATTATAATTTTGAATTTAGGTTAGCCCCTATTGGTGGAATCTTTCTCAAAGTTGATTTGGCTTCTTCTATAGTGCAAGCTCTTGCTCTGGTTGTTATGAGGTATGGTTTGGCCTATGATGTATTAAAGGCCTTCTTACTAAAGGAAACCCTGTTACTCATAATTTGAAA